>OX578133.1:71200046-71272997 GCA_951213105.1 Amaurobius ferox | reverse complement strand
TCATTAGTTTTTAAGTTAGTTTGGATACATACACTGCACAGACATGCACACAGACAGACAGACCCATCCACAGACGTCACACTAAAAATTGTTTTTTCGTATTCTAGAAGTCCTAAAACGTGTAGATCCGTTGAAAACTCGCCTTGTGATTTTCGGCATGATTCCAAACTTTCCCTATACATTACCATGTACTGCAGGGAAATCAATAACAGCATTGGTCAAATAAAAAAAATCCGATGTGGGCAGCACATGACTTTCTCTGCAGACTTATATACACATATTCTCTTTATTTTAATTAAATTTAATTCAATATTAATTCAATTTTCGTTCGCATTTGGTAACTGGACTCATTTTCAAAGGTGGCGTAGAGAAAAAACGAAAAAACGAAAATATGTTGAGAACGGCTAGTCCTAGTGTAATAAGGTTGGTCTTATTCTTTTCTTCGTTAAAAATTACGTATAAAACAAGCATTTAAAGGATATATTTCAGCATACATAGTTTTTTATTTTAGATTTTGTCGATTTTTGGGGGCCATTTTGCAAAAAAAATGCAGGTTATTTTTTCCGAATCGCACCAAAATCTAATCAGCACCAGGGTGACCTACAAGCGACTTATCTACCAAATGTTGTGAAATTCGGTCCATTAGATTTTCAGCTAGAGTGGATACAATCTTTTGCGGGAAATTTCACAAAAAAAGGCGGGTTCTTTTATCCTGAATCGTACCCAAAACTAATCAGCACTAGATTCGCCTACAAGTGACTTACCTACCGAATTTTATGAAATTCGGTCGATTAGTTTTGTAGTTAGAGTGGATACAAAATCTGCACAGACAGAGACAGACACACAGACACACACACACAGATGTAACGCTAAAAATAGGTTTTTCGTATTCTAGAGGTCTCGAAACGTGTAGATCCGTCGAAAACTCGAATTGCGATTTTCGGCATGATTCCAATATTTTCCCTATACATTAGCATGTATTGCAGGGAAAGTAATAAACAAAATATTTCTATTAGCCAGACATGGAGCTACAGATATAGAGTATCCCATTTAAAAATGCATTTTGATATGTGAAAAATATATTACTACTTAAATTTAATTTGTGGTTTTTGTTTTAAATAGTAAATTCGTAAAATAAATCCAACTTAACATGAACAATTTAATCACCATACTATCAATAAATGCTTTTATTTGTCACGTTTCCTTCATTATAATATTTTTAATATGTGTGTTAAATGCAGTTTTATTTTAAAGCAAATAACGCAATTGCTGTTTGAATTCAAAATATTTGTCAAATACTATTTTTGCATGAGCAGAATATCAGTATAATAGAATATTTTAGCTAGAAATTAAATTTCTACTTAAATTTCAATGACACAAAACTAGAAATAAAATGTGAATTGTCACGAAATTAATGCATATATATTTTCAATATGATGCATATCAGACGAAATAAATAAAGGAAAACCGAACCGATATTTAACAAAATTTAAAAACAGATAGAATTATTATTCTGGCAATACATCGGTAAATGTTAAAAAATTATCATCAAAAAATCTTGCCTTTAATTTTATATGTGCAACTACACAAATAACTCGTGAAAGACAAAACAAAATCTCATAAATATTAATTAGTAAATTACACAACATCCAACCCCATGTAGCGGGCGTGTTGAGATCGGTGTTGCATTCATGCATTAACTGCACCTTAATCATTGACATGAGAATAATTTAAAAGTAACACAGATGCATTTTTATTTCAAGCGGATATTTTTGTTCAACGAACAGGAATTTAGTTTCATGTTTATGGACAAAACACATTCTCGCATATGGTAATGAATTTTATGGTTGTACAGAAATACGTAACGTAGGAACGGCATTTACAGACCATAACGCCGTAGGTACAGATAATAGGCTCTATCGTGATTCGTAAATGACTAGAAATGGGGAGGTAAACAGTGTAACAGAAAGTCATGAATTTTGTATTCGCTATGCTCCAAATCCATTCATTTAATATAATGGCTTATGCTAGACGAGATTGAAGGGTAGTTTCATTATACATACCAAACTACCTGTATATTATTAGCTTGTATACACACACATCTATCTATCTATCTATCTATCTATCTATCTATCTATATATATATATATATATATATATATATATATATATATATATATATATATATATATATATATATATATGTATATATATATATATATATATATATATATATGTATATCTATATATATATATGTATATGTATATATATATATATATATATATATATATATATATATATGTATATGTATATATATATATATATATATATATATATATATATATGTATATGTATATATATATATATATATATATATATATATATATATATATATATATATATATATATATATATATATATATATATATATATATATATATTATATATATATTATATATATAATATATATATATATATATATATATATATATATATATATATATATATATATATATATATATATATATATATATATATATATATATATATATATATATATATATATATATATATATATATATATATATATATATATATATATTATATATATATATATATAATATATATATATATATATATATATATATATATATATATATATATATATATATATATATATATATATATATATATATATAATATATATATATATATATATATATAATATATATATATATATAATATATATATAGATAAAATATATATATATAGATAAAATATATATATATATATATATATATATATATATATATATATATATATATATATAAATATATATATATATATATATATATAAATATATATATATATATATATAATATATATATATATATATATATATATATATATATATATATATATAATATATATATATATATATATATATAATATATATATATATATAATATATATATATATATAATATATATATATATAAAATATATATATATATAATATACATAATAATAATATACATAGTATATATATATATATATATATAATATATATATATATATATATATATATATATATAATATATATATATATATAATATATATATATATAAAATATATATATATATAATATACATAATAATAATATACATAATAATAATATACATAGTATATATATATATATATATATATATATATATATATATATATATATATATATTACGCCTACGTACGTAAGCACGTCGAGAAAATGACCTAATTATCATTTGCTGAATGATTGCAGCATGTTTCCTTAACTACACCGTTTAAAGCATGATGATAAAACCACGGTTTAAAAACTTCATTAAATTGTTTTACTTAGTTCAATTATATTGTCTGATGAATGGAGTTGAATTAAAAATGATGATATGCTATTCTATATAAAGCTTTCTAAACACTCCTGCCGAATGGAAACGAGTTATGCTAACATTTAAAAATAAATCAATTTTTTCTTATTAAATGCAGTATGATTCAAAATTTCTAATTGATTTCAAGATGGTTTATGTCGGAAAAATTAGTTATATAATGCACGTATAAGGACATATATTACCAACAAAACTGTTAATTTACCTATCGAAACAAAATCATTGAGAAATGATATTGATAGACTTTGATAGGCCGAAGAAAGTTTTGAAACTAGTCTGAGTCAAAGAAGAATTGTAAAACTTAGAGCCAATTTAATTTCACAGATTTTTAGATGGCAAAAGCCCTACTCTGGTACAGCCGGTATATAATTTAAAAACCTTAATATACAAAAGTATTTAATACCACGATAATGCATGCAATGCATACACACAAAAACTTGCACAGCATCATAGAATAGTGTATTGTTTAAATTATGCATCATTTTCCCCCTTATGCATTTTGGATATCAATGGGTGTGATCGGAGTTATGGAGGTCTCGCACGTGTTTAATAAAATGGAATGGGCGGATTAAAGCTACTACATTGTGTCGGCCATAGATAGCCAACAAACACGTGTTCTGTATGGGTGGATATTTTTCACTTTGTTGTATGTGAAACTCGTTTCTTATATCAGTAGTGGCGGACAGAATACGGATAATTCTAGTACGGTGGAATACTTTATTTACTAAATTGCTTTTGTCAGATAGAAAGTCGATGCAACCTGGTATTCTATTTTTTTTTAAACTTCTAATTTTGATGTACAAAAAGAGTCAAATCCGTATAAATGTTCAACTGTGGACGTAGTTTACCGAACTCTAATATTGGTTTTTTCACTCGTTGAAGCACAAATGATTGTGGAAGAAAGTTAAATAGAACTTTTCTATTTTTCTTTTGAATAGGAACAGTTTAAACTAAAAATTTATCGAACTTCAGCTATCGCAATTGAACTTTGCTTTATTTTTATTTTAAAAGAACGAATCCCAGCTTGAAAAATTCTATTTCCGGTTTTTATCTGAAAAGATAACAGCAAAAATTAAACGGCGCCAACATATGGATTTTCCTGCAAGACAACATGATTGATTTTTTAACTATATAGAAAACATAGAGGAATGGAGAGGAGTGAGAGACAAGGTCGAACCTCCCTTTCTTAAGTATATGCTCAGTCGAGAGTGAGAATACAGTGAAAGCTATCGTTTCTTTATATTGTTTTCCATACGCAGTTTTTTCTTTTTCTTTAAATCATTGTTTTCCCGAAAATTTTCAATTTCGAGATTTTGATGCCAATATACGTTTTAAGACCTGAATGCGTTTTAACGAATTTGGGAGTAATGCCATCTGTCTGTGGTGGATTTATTGTGTACACAATAGCAGCATGGCTTTTCACCACACTTTATATCCGGCTTGGTTATCCAAATACCTAGAACTGGATATAATTTTTTTAAACTCGAGCGAGAACTTTGAAATTTATTCTAAATTTTATATTTTTTAACATGGCAGCATAGGACAAAATTTGACACAATCATACATAAAAAAGTTTATCTGTGACTCAATGATCACTCAATGAGACTTAATAGTTACAATCATTGTTATGAAAAATAACCTCGCTACAATTTGTTTTGGTCCGTGACGTCATTAGCTCCTCATGGGATGCAAGTTACCCCCACGAGGGGATACATTGTCAAGTATGGTATCAAGCCAGATATATTATTTCAAGACCTTTAAAGTGAATGGTAACTCAATATAGCTGCAATCATTGGTTACCCACGATACCGATATTTAAAAAAAAATTGTAAAATTTGAAAAAAGAAATGAATTCTGGTATGAGGATGTCAAGTTTAGAAAACCCTATTTAATTCATAAAGGGATTTCTTTAACTAATTCCTCCAAAAATCTGCAGTTTCATGCATAATTGCATATGTCCTAACCACAGTTGTACATTTCCTGGACACAATTGTATATTTCTTCAACAAAAATGCATATTTCCTAGCCACAGTTGTACAGTTGTATATTTCCTGGATACAGTTGTATATTTCTTCAACAAAAATGCGTATTTCCTAACCACAGTTGTATATTTCCTGGACACAGTTGTATATTTCTTCAACAGAAATGCATATTTTCTATTTATCAACGTGAAAATAATAAACACGAAACATTAAAACACTTCAACTATCATCATATAGTTGAAGTTGCAGTCACAGCAACGCTTGATGTAGAATTTGGATATCATTCGATTATCAAAAGGGGGAAAAACACAGCTAGCAGTGTGGTCAAAGTGGTCAACGTTAATACATTCGAAATACAATGAATGCAGCATAAAGCTGTTTTGATGATATTGTTGGATTCTCTGTCAGTGGTAGACTAACAGGCTTAATGTTTATGATAAAATGAACGTCAAATACAGCCCATTGTGTTTACAAATTTGGAACTATTACTCTTGAACACCGAAAAAAATGACCCATTGTAACATTTAAATAGTTATACACTACATTTTTTTTATTTGTGAGCACCAATATCTTCCTAAAAATGGATATTAAGCTTTTCATGATAAACTTTAACAGCTAAATAAATTAAGGTCCAAGTGAAATAGCATCGGAATATAATGTTATTTTTATTTACCAGGTTCCTGTTTCGGTGAAATACAATAAAAATGAAGAGGCCCCAAATGCACGTAATAAAATGACAGAGTTTGGCAGTAGAAGGGTTAAGTTTGTTTTCAGATCGCAAAAAATCAGAACATCTATAATTGGAATATATAAAAGTAATTTCAATATTTTAACATTTTAAACTTTTTGTTCCAAAAAAGCTCTCCGAGCGAGTATTTTATCCTTTCCTTTTTCTAAATTTAACTCAACGTATATAGTAATCTATAAAAGATAGATATAAATACTAAACGATAAAAGTGTGTACCAGAAAACGTAGTATTAAAATATGTATTTATTACAGAAAAAAAAACACTTATGGATTTCCAGTAATCATCTTGTCAAGTTAATGAAGATAGAAAATTTTCGTTTTTCAAGTTTGTACTATTTATATCTTAAAATCTAAAAGAGCTAACTTTGAACAAGAAAGAATTTGTAGCTTTTTGAAAGCCTACTAATGTATATAAACGGATTTTGGATCGAGCCCTATTTAAAAAAAACTTAAAAATGTATCTGTCCGAACGATTTTTTTTCAGTTTTCATACTTTCTCTCAAAACATCTTCATAATTACAAAATATTATAAATAGCAAACGACAAAAATATGTATGAGGAGATTATAAGTTTCTAAATAAATAGTTATTTAAAAAAGTTCTTATAGTTTTCGAGTTGTGTTGTCAAGATGAAGTATGAAAATTTTACGTTTTTCAAATTTCTAATGCTTAAGCCTTAAAAGCTAAAATTGATTGCTAAATACAATAAGCGTAAATGTGTCTTTTGCAGTCTTATAAGTGTATATAATCAGATTTTAAATCGAATTATTTTTCTCGATATTACAAGAGTTATGCTTTATTTTGAAAAATGTTACTCATTCAGAACCATTTTGGCTACATCGAACTGGAGCAACCGCCGATTTTTATGTGAATGCAGAACAAAAAATATATTTTAGTTTAGTGATAAAGCGCTTTGGGGTTTCCGAGAATTTGCAATATGTACGGATGCAATTTTAATCAGAGGACTGCATCTCAAATCTTGGACAACTGGGGGTAAATTTTTTAATATATTTTAATTTTACATTAAATCAGACAGTAAATATGATTTTTTATTGTTGTAGTATACAGACGTAGAATAGCACAATAACTTTCTAATCCAAAGTATTTCATTTCTCATTAACATGTTAAGCGTACTGCCAGTCTGTAAAATACTTTGCAAGACACTTATTGCACTACCATAGTTAAAGTGGCACTACTAATCTTACTTTCAAAGTTTGAGACTGATTTATATCAGTTTTATAGAACTGTAGTAAAGGAACATTAACACTGCAGAAGTCGTCGTTTATGATCCAAAGCACGTACTATATCATAAATTTGCATAATAGTTTTGCGAATGACAAGTAGGATCATTACCAAATTGTCCTCGCAACTCTGTTTCCCTTGTCGTATATCTTGTTTGATAAGATTCATATTGGGTTCTAATCTTTAAACAGGGAAAGTAGTTCAAACTTTGTTTTAAAGTCTATAGAAGAACATAATGCATTAAAGATATTTAATCAGATTATAAAATAAATTATTCATTATTCAAATTATCAGTGAGCTCATATGTGAGTAAAACGTGTATAATGAGCGTTTTATTGAATATTCAATAAGATATATTTAGTGTGTATATAACGTTATAAATATTTTCTCTTAATAGTATAATAACAATATTGTAAAAATAATGCTTTACTAATCCAATGAAATAAATATATATGCAGGATGGTCCAAAAGGTATTAGACAGACTTTAAGGGTAGGTCAGGCATACAAAAACAAGATCCCTTTACATAGAAACATGTGGCCACAAACACCACCGTGGGTTGCTACAGAGGCAGGAAGAAACGAAAAGAAAGGCAAGCAGATAATACAACACAGGTTCATTAGACGTAAAAATTGCAAATTATCAATTGAAATTGTTTATTATAGTGTTAAAATAGGTGTTCAAAGTTCTTACCATCCGAAGCTGTGCTTGTTACAGGCAGGAAGTGCAGGACTATCTTAATAGGATCATTCCTGCTAGAAGGATCGGCCAGGAAGGACCCGTCAGTTGGCCCCCACAGCCCCACAACTTGTCCCCCATTGATTTATTCCTGCCGTGTTACCTCAAAAGCCTTGTTTACGAAACTCCTGTAACATCTTATGCTGATCTTGTCGCTAGACTAGTTGAAGCAGCAGCACGTGCCCGCAAACTTCGTGACATTTTTTAATGCGTTCGCCAATTCATGAGTCGCATATCTATATGCACATACGTGTTAAACAAACATTTATTTTATAATTAAATATAATAAATGTATATGTATTTTAAATTATTAGTGTTTCATAAGAAAACAGGATATTCGAAATCATAATAATTTTAAATTTGTTAAGTATATACTAACCAATAGCGAATCCTGGTATAGAGAGCAGGTCATACAGAAATGCATATTACATCCCACTTCCTGCGTTATCAATTGCACTACCAAACTCAAGGGATTTAATGACGATAATAGTAATAATAAGTAGTAATGTTACTGCTATTGTGTTACTATATAGTGTATCTAGGGCATGTTTTTCGTTGTTAATTTGGTCTGGCGGCACCATACCACAGCATTCGCTACTACTACCAACTACTACTTTATCCTGAGAAAGAAAGAGAAACTAACACATTAAAATATACAGCTACCACTTGTTTAATAAGTTTCATATTGTTTAACAATGTACGGTGCTTAGAGTCACAAATAGTGGTCTTAGTGGTCTCTATCGAAAAATTTCCTAGTTAGGTTCTGCCTCCGTAGTCGAGATTCAGCATTTTATATCCTTGCTGGGATCATCGCGATGGCTCTGAGAGTTAACCTCCCCTACCCCCGACGAAAAAAATGCACACGCATTTAGTCCGCTTCAAAAATCGAAAATACGACCCTGTTTGGTTCAATTCAATGGTCGATACTACTTTAAATGTGCAAAATCTCAATCTTCTCGGTTACAGGAGAGCTGCTGGATTGTCTAGAAATACATTACAATACATATTATCCGTCCCAGAGGGGGATCAAAAATATGACCACGTTAGGTTCTGTCGAATGGTCGTTTCCAGATGTCTGCAACGATTTAACCTTCTACAGTACCAGTGGATCTGCTGGGGGGGGGAGGAGTCTGAAACGACTTTCTAACGGCAGGATATAATTTTTTTTTCATAAATTATTCACTCTTGAATCTATGGACCCATTTCACTATTGAAAGGTGTGTGAGGATATAATATCCAGAACATGCCAGAATTGTAACTTATCTAAACGTAAAATAGAACGTTCCCTACTACACCTTTGGAGTATACCACTCTAATCAGAAGCGAAATCGCACCCTTCATCCAAACAATTCATTTAGCCTTTACATTACGGCTCCAAGAATCCATTTTTCAACTCCTTAACGGCAAAATAACTGAAAATTCCACCCTTCTAAATAAACACATTCAATGACCTTGTCTTTTGTTCGTAACTCGTCCCCCCTTCAGTCAGGAGAAACTTGAAGGAAGGAGAAGATGATTGAGAGTTTCAAGAGAATTTCAGTGGTACAACTGTTGTACCGCCGTAAGGAAAAGGTTAAAGAAACAGACACGATATCAGATAGCGAGGTCATAGGCAGGCTAAAAGCGGAGTATAAATAAGGGGAAAAATCATGTGAAATGACACAAAAGGCGAAGTTAGGTAACACCTTGTATTATTTAAAATAAGGAATACATTTATTATTCTTGCGCAATTGTGTATACGGAAAACATAGACGAATGCAGTGACCACCCAAACCTGGTATAAATTTGTTGCAAACAAGTTCGGGGAATTAAACCTCAAGTTTTCCGAACAATTGGTTAGACTTTGTGACTGTAATGGAAGGACAGTTATATATGATTAAAATAATGACACTGCAATAAAAATCATTACCATCTATTATCCAAATAATTTAGAAGAGACAATGCTGAAATCACTTGAAACAAGAAAATGTAAAAATAACATTATTTTTATCAGAGCTGCCAAGCTCGGCCTAAATCTTGCTAATCCAATCCTGCAGTCAGAAGTAGTAAAATAACGAATGTACCTTCGAGAAAAGAAAGAGGGTCTGAGCCTGCAAGTTACCTTTTACCGAGAGAAGGTTTTTACCAATTGAAAATTGAGTTCAGTTATGAGAAGCATAAATTAGCAGTAAAATTTGGAAGTAACGAGCAAGCAATCAAACTTAACCAACCACATATTTTTACATGTGTTTTTAATAAGAGTAGTTTGACATATGTTGTTAATAACAACAAATAATCTCAAAAATGTGCTTTTTCGAATTAATTTTCATAAAGTTTTATTTTGATACACCTCATCCGAAGAAGTTTAATTATTTGAATAGCATGTGTTCGGGATCAAAGCACTTTCTAATAGTGTGACTGAAATATATTCTGTCTCAAATCTACGAGGTTATTCATCTATAATATCCCGCTTCCCACAAAATATGTAATCTTAATTCAATCAATCCCTTATGTTATCTCAATTCCAAGTAAAGGGCAAGAAATGTCAGATGTATTTAACTAAGAAGTAATATAGATCTTTTGACTTAAGCCACAGGAAAAATGTTTCCAATCATCTTTCACATAATCTCGAAGCAACATTGTTCCATCGTAATCTCAAAGCTGATTTTCCTTAGGCTAAAGCAACGGATGATCAAAAGGAAAGCTTAATATAAAGCTGGAATCTCCAAATGATTGGAATATTTTGAGACTTGTTACATAAAGCTGAAATTTGGGGAGATATTAATAGAAAAGTATACTATTGAGAATCTGAGTATGGAATATGTATTTTACAATTTATCGAAAATATGAGGTTTCAGTAAAAGTTGTAAACTCAAATGCTGCAGAAAAGAATCAAAGCACTTAAATTCAGTTATCGTCAGTAATCAGTTATCGTCATCAATTCAGTTATCGTCAGTAATAAATGTATTCTGTCATTGTTTCCATATTCTGTGTTAATAATAATATTTAATATGGGATTTAAATAAATAAAAAACTAAATGTCTTAATATTTTAACATTATTATTTTACATTTAATGGCTAAATATTAAAAATATATCAACTTTTAAAAAATTGAAACTTCTAATATTGAAAATGTGTTTCAAAAATTAGTGTTGGATATTATTGAAAATGTGAAGTATATAGTACATTTTTAAGCATTCAGAAGAAATAAAATGTGTTGAAATTTTCACTCTTATTTGTAGATTAAAAATTATTTTAAAAGTATAGTTTTCTTGTCTATTACAAATTTGTACTTAATACTGAAATGCATATACAATGAAGATCCACAAATATACTCGACATTGTCCATAATTTGTAACATATACAAATTCTAAGTGCATTCTAAATACTGTTAACATTCTCATATTTTCGTTGCCTTAAAACGAATTAAAAGGTTAAGAAGAAGAATATCTGTTCTTCTTTTAAAAGGAACGCAATGTAAATGTTAAAAAAACATTCTAAACTCCTTTGCCTATCAATTTACATAAATCACATCCACTTGTCCTTCGCCTACCTAAAAGGAAAGTAAGTAGCAAAAGGAATTCTCACACATGTATCTTGTTGCAACAATCCATTAAACATAATACGAAATTCATTCAATTGAAAATCCTTATGCAAAATGAAAGAAATGATTTAAGAAATTGAAAATATAAAGAATTACCGAAATTTTACATACCAAGTCCGTAACTGAGATAACATAATAAAAATATAAACCGAATTTACGCCTAAATAAACTGGTTTCCAAAAGTTAAGCACGGACGGTTAAATCAACAAAAATGGAAAAAGTAAAGCTTTGATTAACTCAAAATTGTGCATGAAGGTAGCAAATGTGTTTATGCATTAAAGAAAACAAGAGTTATGTACAAAGATGAAAGCAAAATGTACTTTTTGTAAGTTATATGATGACGCCACATTTGGGTCATTAACAAAATTATGTTTAAAGACAAATAAACCAAACAAAACTTACATTAATATGTTATGTTACCACCCCAGACCTTCACACAAAGTGTACAGCAATTTTCCATGCTTTCACTGAGGTGATCAACCATCGCAGATGTGAGCAATGGCCATTTCTTCAATAGGGCAGTTTCCAGCAGTCCTCTCTGAGACTAGCTGGAGGAGGTAAATGTGCAGAAACAGCACGCCCAAGGGCATAAGGTTTTCAACGGGGTTGAGATCGAGAGAATACGTCTGCCTCTCCATACGATAAATGCCTTTATTTCCCAGGTATTCGTCGACGATGTTAGCTCGATGGGGGCGGCATTATCGTCCATAAGGAGGGAATCGGGACCAACTGCTGGAGTCTCGCAATTAGGTCTAGAACTTCATCTCGATAACACGTAGCCGTCACAGGACCGCCTTTAAAGGTGTGCAGCTCCGTGCGATGTCCCATTGAAATTCCAGCCAACACCATGGCGCTGCCGCCTCTGAATGCGTGATGTTCAATGATGTTCTTGGCCTGATTTCGTGTGCCTCGTGCTCTTCAGACCCTTACACGCTTATCATCTGACTCCAGGACAAATCTGGACTCGTCCGTGAACGATATTGCACTAATCTGATATAGCTCAATTGACATGTTGACGACACCACATTAATCTTGCCCCTCTGGTTTGGACGGTTAGTAGAACACAAAACAGTGATACTCGGGCTTATAGTCCCTTCACATGGAGCCTTCGGCGCACAGTACTGGCAGATATTGCCTTACCAAGTGCCGCTGCATTCATGGATGCAACAGTTGTGGAGGTCGCTCGTCGATTACGCTTGGCTACTATAGCAATATACCGATCATCAGAGGGGGTGGTAACACTAGGACGTCCGGGCAGAGGTCTCCGGACAACTGTTTGACTTGTTTGGAATTGTTTTAATAATCGAGAAATTACCGAATAATCAATGCCAAAAAATAGCGACATCTTTGATTGACAGTCCTGCTTCAATGCGTCCGACAGCATTCCAGCGCTCATTTTCTATCATCCGTCTTCTTTCAGTCAAAGAAACACGAATATCATCAAAAATAATCCTACAAAGTTATAAACACTTCGTATCAGCATTTAAATTCACCTTCTCAAACCTTTCAGAATGCTGGTGTCTTCAACGACTGCCTAATTAGCATATATCCGGACAGTCAATCGTGATTGGCTGTAACATAAGATATTTGCATACTTCCATCTACATCCGCAGCGATTATCAGCCACTCAAATTCAAATACGCTTTCGAAAAATGAAAATTTGCATTGCGTGCTTAACTTTTGGAAGTCAGTATATAATACTTAAATTACAGTTTACTTTTATATCAACTCCTTTATTATTTAAATTGGATTAATTTAAAAAAATATCTCGGATTGAAATTGCATGGTATAAATATATAATATAATTGAACGTTAAAGCAAATCGGAAAATAATTAATGAATATATTAAATGGAATTATATGACAATTTCTTTATTATTCATAATCACAGAAATTAAATCATCTGCCGCATTTTTGGCTTATATTTAAAAAAAAATAATTGAATAAAAGCATGTTATTTTTATTGCTAATGCAAAATAGTTTTAATCTCATCAAATACAATTTTTAGAAATATAATGTGGACGGCACAGGACATCCATTATAATGCAATGAATTTACTTCTTTCCCAATGAAAACATGATGTATAAGATTCTCCACATTGTTTTTAATGTTAAATTGTACATTTGGCACTTTTCCGGACAACAGCATGTATATTTGAATAAATATTTTACATATTTTAATACATTTTTTTGTAATTAATTCAGTAATTTAACATCATATTTGTTAAAATTATAGCAATTTTGATGATATTTTCGTCAATTTAGGGTAAAATATCGCCAGGGTGGTGATATTGTGCTAAATCAGTCGCTAAGTTCTGCAAATGTATTGCCAAAAGTTACAGACTGACAGAGAGCAGAAAATTTCTTATATGTACTTGACTGTTGGCGAATTGTTAGGCGTCAAAATACAAAACTAGCATACAAAGTATCTTCTCTCGTGAATGGAGGAAATAGATCCACTGTAATGTCGTTAACAAATTTATTACAAAATATTACATATGGAATGCAAACATATTTCATAATAATTATTTTTTTTTAATCTTATGTGATTTATTTTTATAAATTTATTTGAAAAAATGCTATATCTCGAAATAAATTCATGCTAGCGTTATACAATTTGAGCCAATTGCTTTCTAATGAAAAATTACATAAAAAATGAGTATTTACGTAACATTATTGAAAGTTTTGATTTATGATGGATGTTTCGAAATTCGGTGTGTCCCGAACATTCGATTGCATTTTAAATCAATATATTTCCAGTATTCACCAACTCCAAATTTGTACCACATTTCATTCGAAACGCTCTATTCTTTTGTTAAATATCGCCTCGAAAGTCTAACGGAGACGTTTAAATGCACATTTTGTTGTCGCTGTTTCTTATAACCTCCTGTTTCGGTCGAGCCGCATACAGGACCAGTGACGCGGGAAAAAGGGCAAAGAATGACACAAGACGAGATCACAAAGTTTATTAACACAAACAAGCACCACTGACGAGGGGGTGGGGGTGCAGCTTCACATTTTAGTGAGGACCCAGAAGGCGGAAGACTGACTTCATCCTCTTGAAAACAACCATGCCTTTAAATTCACATTCACACACACACACACACAAACACATAGGCATAATCTCAACGATAGATTTCAGTTAAGGGATACTTGAAAAGTCCTCTTCCGTTGAAAATTCGAATTCAAATTTTCGACCCCGTCGCAATACTTTCCTATACTATGCACATAAAGTAAAACTAAACGCAAGTAACACATGGCTTTCTCTGCGTAATACAATAACTATTTTTCTTTCACGGGGAAGTCATGAGATATTGTATCTACAACCCACTCCCCCCCACACAAACACACATACACACGCACACTGCCATCACCTCAAAAGGTTTGATTCGAGTTTCGGAATAATAGAAATCTGCTCTGTCGTTAAAAACTGAAATTCGAATTTTCGTCCCCGTCACAATACTTCCCCTAACCATCATATCATCTTTGTGGGGAAAGTGAAAATGGCTTTCTAAGCTACGAAACTGTGCAATGCCTATCTTGGACATCATCCCCTAATGAGAAAACTGTACATTTTATTTAAAATAACTTTTATCATAGTACAAATTATTTATACTTACTTGACATATTTGTTAAAGAAGCAAAAGTAATATATATTCTCACAAGCAGAAGTCGCATTCATTGCGCTTCATTATAATACGCAAAATGCATGTAGAAGTGAATAGCGTAACAATTAGAGACTTCCACAATGCCAGGATGTCGGGTTTTAGAAGCTTTTGATTCCTGAATTTTTGGGTCTCGCAGGGTTGAGGATTTCATTTCATGTCATTAAAGGAAACCTTATTTTGTTATCTTGCATTTCTTTCATTTGTTTAGATGATAATATAATGTTGCGTTATTTCTGCAAGAAACTTTAGATACAAAGAACTTTCGGAAATAAATAACATTTTCATGAAAAAGAGCAGACTTTCTCTAAACCTAAACTGATATAATTCCAAATTCCATCCTGCTGATAAGCAAACAATCAACACTCCTAATGTGCAGGGAATTGTACTCAGATGAAAAGGTAAATAACACTTTTATTCGACTAAACTACATCTACATGGCTTCTCTTCCGAATTAATAAACTTCAGCACTATGTACAATATAGCAAAGTTACACTGACATACATTCTTCTATCAGTTCCAATATCAGTTGCAATATTTAGTACTCAATTATCCTAAGTGAAACCCTATAGAAAATATTTCCTCCAGGCCAATTGACTAAGCACACTCGAACCGCGCGCACTATATTGTTAAGCCAAACCGCCGTCGACAATTTGGCAGCTGGGGTGTAGTGCCTAGAAGTATCTCCTAGGCACAGTAGTTGGGGCTTACTACCAGAACGGGAATTTGATTCTATTTCAAATGGAATTCGAGCCAGCCTGTATCTAAGACTGGTCACTGAATTCAAAGATATGATACTTGTTAGTTTACCGTTAATGCAAATGATGGAAATAATAACAAAAATGTTATTGCAACCTTACAGCTGGTTCAAGTTTATGCAATACGCAATAAGGTTGGTCATAACCGAAATGCGTTGGTAATGACTGCCATTTGTGACAGGGGGTTCAATGTGTGCATTTCGTTATTTACAAAAATTACAGATTAACATCGGGAGTTGCAGATTATAGAGCACGGTACTGTCGAAACATATGACTTGAAGGTTTTGGACTCCTGCAAGATGGAACATAAAGCATCTTAAATATTTATTGGAATATGTTCGCCGATGCAATGCTAGGCATATGCAAGTATACAAGAGGCTTATTGTAACTATATACTAATTTACAGAGTCAACTTCGACGATAAGAGTTCACAATTCAGTTCATGGAATTCAACGATAGATCGTCGGCTGACCAGTACGAAGGTTCATGATTTGATTCCCAATTAGGTTGTTACGATAACACACAAACAAATCAATCCTGTTGGTTAGTGCAAAGATGCCGGAGGTCTGAACGTGACTAGTACGACTTGCACGGATTTAGTGGACTCTAGAATACTGAGCTCCGATTTCAAATCAAGAGGACAAAGATCACGCTGGAAGCTACCATGGAAGATAAAAATAACAGCAGGAGGCTAACCTGTGGTGCAATTAGCAGGAGATCGTCTGTCCAATTGTCAGTTGCACGTCAATCTGACATTAGAGGTGGACATTGCAGAGTCCACAAAATAAGAGCTTTGGATTCCGTTCCAGTACCTCAATGGTAAAGTATTGGCTGACCAGTACGAAGATCCCTGTTTGGACTTCCGGTTGGAGCAGTAGGGTTCTTTACACGTTTCAAAGCAGTACATTCTAACTTCAGGGTATATGAGTGAACTTTTGTTTTCCTCAGATAAAATAATAATTATGGCTAAATTGTTTGCTAGAAGAATGTGCAATATATTGGCCAGATAAAAGTCGATTCTGAACCATGGTACATTTTCGTGGTAGTGCTGTGCAGTTACCGGCCGACTAGTTAATAAAAATATAGTTCTTTAAAATAACAAGACAGCCTCTAAACTAATAAATTTGAACCGCATTTTAGTAATGAAAAAATGATTTCACCAAATGTGCAATACATTAGTCAAAAATTGTATACAGAACAGACAAAAGAAACTTTCAATATTAAATAATATATAGACTAGAATCAACTTTTTAAACAATCGACTGGAGAATTCTGATCAACAAATTGGACTCCGATGGTGTACATGTAGCATGCAAGTTTAATGTATTATGGAATCTTAGTAACTCCATCAGAAACTTAGTTACTTCATCAGAGAAAAGATTTAAAAGCTTTAAAGCACTTGCATATGATCTTCAAATGTACATTATATCGCTAAAGTTCAGATGAAATGGAAAATAAAGTGACCGTAAACATCTGGTTAACTGCTGAGAAGATGACTCCATTTTATCTGTCGGATGTATTCCATATATATATATATATATATATATATATATATATATATATATATATATATAGATATACAGGGTTTTTCAAAACTAATGCAACAAATTTCATGGGTGATAGAACACATCGAAACAAATACTTTTCATCATAGAATGCATGGTCACAACTGAAGCGGTTACTCGCCACTTCCGGTTTCTCCACACATACGCAGTCTTACACAATGGAAAAACAGGACTAGCATGAAACATCGAAAAAAGTTTTATTTAAGACAAAACAAATGTATGACAGCACTGAAGGATCCCACTTTAGACAGTTGGTGATGCAAGCGAGAAAACACCCCTTGATCGGGAACACGCCTGTTGGGGAAGCTCTCTTGGTAAAGCCTTTGAGCTTCCTTGCTATTACCTTTGCCGAGATAGTAGACAAAATTCATGTCCGCTTTCACCACTTTGGTATACCGATGGCTAATGACCTTACATGCGAAAACCACCGCTTTTATACACGTGTCAGAACAGGCCCTCTATTGCCCTTTAGAGCGTAACCGCTTCAATTGCGGCATGCATTCTATGATGAAAAGTGTTTGTTTAGATGTGTTCTAACACCCCTCAAAGTTTGAAAAATTTGTTGCAATAGTCATAAAAAACCCTGTATATACAGGGTGTCCCAAAAACATTAACCTTGGTTTTTATTCCTTAAATATTGATCTTAGACATATATAATAAATTGCAAAGCTGGGTAAAAAAAGGTACAGAATTTTATGAAATCGATAAACATTTTCAGGGGATTAAATTTGAAGAAATACAAAATTTACATTCTTATACGGCCCCCATACAAAAACATTGCATATGAGTAAACTGTGCTCCATACACTAATAAGGTGATGTACAGAATTTCAACATTTTATTATAAAAAGTCCCAGAGATGTGTTTAAACAAAGTTGGTGAGGGATCAATCACAAATTAAAATGTAAATGTTTACAGCAATAGTGCAAATGACGCAACGCAGAATTGCATCCTAGGCAAATGATATCAGCCTCTTATTTTTAATGGATCTTTGGCATGAAATGAAAACATTTTGAACAAGTTTTGTAATCTTTTAATCTTTGTGTAACGTTTTTATTTATATACACTGTAGATACTTTAGCAAAATTATTATTTATTTATGTAATCATTCTTTTCTTTCGTAATTTGTGTATGACCCCTGAAACGCGATGTGCCTACATGATTTCCCCCCTCTGAGAACCCATGTCGATGCATCGAAAAGTGGTTTAAGTCAGCATTTTTGTCTTTTCATATCTCAGACTTTTTATGATAAAATGCTGAAATTTTGTACATCACCTTATTAGTGCATGGGGCCCATTTAACTCATTGGAAATGGTTTGTACGGGGGCCGTATAAAATTTTAATTGTGTATTTCATAAAATTTAATTCCCTTGAAAATTTTATCGATTTCATAAAATTCCGTATCTGTTTTTACCCAACTTTTTATTATATATGTCTAAGATCAATTTTTAAGGAATAAAAGTCGAGGTCAATGTTTTTGGGATACTCTGTGTATATATATATATGAAACTTGGTTCACGTAAAATGTATCCGTGGGGCAAAGCCCCCCGTATGTATGACTGAGGGTAACTGTGCACTCCATCAAGGGGAAGAATCGGCTTCGTTAGATTCTATCCCGTAGATATGAGTGGGCATAGATTTAACTCCGCTGGCCACCGGGGATTCATGGAGGGTCTGGAAAAGTACAGACACGTTAGACAATCATATACATAGTTATTAATACGATATATATTTAGTAAAATACTTTACCTGTTTTTATCTACGCAATTTAGTTGCATAATGAACTTCAAAGTAAATTTTGTGAGTCTTTAGTTTGTGAAATTACTTTGCAGAAACAAACTTTAGAGACTTTATTCATACCCATCCATATATTTAAAACCACGCTATCCGAATAACCCTTTTGAGGGGGAAAATACAGGGCGATTTGGGCATTAACTTCCACTTTGAAAACCGTGGGTGAATGCAAAATTAAAATTAATGAACTCACCAGCGTTTCAGAGGTCAAGATTAATTACACCATCCTAGTTAGAAGGAATTAATTAAAGTCAACCCACACCAGCCCATATTTATATAACATTTCCACAAAACTCATTTGTAGCTTGCATTTTTGAGGTCAAGGGTTTTAAAATCATATTTGGGGTTTCCGAGTAATAATTAATATTGCAATTAAGTTTAATTTAAGTGTTAGTATATACAAGGAAATGAAGTTACAGGCATTTTAAATGTGTAAAGTAAAAGACACACTTTTACTTCTATAACAAATTTAGCTTTGCAGCCATACGAACCTCGTCCGTCTGTATTTCGCCAAGATATACTACCAACTGTACCACGCCGGAAATGTAAATGAATTGAACTGTCTCACTTGTACTTTGAATTATCTTCCATTTTAACTTAGTTGCGCATTGTAGAACATTAGAATTATATTTTATCTTAAACCCTCAATTATTCAGAACTATGAAATGAACCCTGGACTACGGACATTGAACATGTGTTGCATTCACTTATGCTTCTAGCTGCACCACAACAGTTGTTTAAAAAGTAGAAAATTAAAATTATTTTTAAATAAGTTACAGTAGATAGTGATACTAAAATCATGAATAGGATTACCATAAATAAAACTATTGAACATCTGTGGACTTTCATGTCTACAGTTTGGATTTCGAGAGGGTTTCTGGGAGACTACAGCGCTTTACCCCCATTCTAAATACTCCTCCAAGAAAATTAAAAATCTGGTTTCGTAGGTTTGGTCTAGCTGTCTATAATACAAGTGTACAAAGATTCAGCCTTCTAAACTATCAATAGTTTTCTTGGGGTCTAAAAAGGCTTTAAATAAACATAATATCTAACTCGAGGGTGGGTTGAAAATGTAGCCACATTAGGCTATGTCTGATTGTCTATATAATAATTGGACAAATATTTAGCCTTCTAGGTAACCGGGGACTTTTGGAGGGTCTAAAATGGCTGTTAGAAACCTATCATTTCCTCAGATCCGGGAGTAATAAATCAAATATCTGACTCCGTTAAGATCCGTACAGTAGTCGATACTGTAGATGTGCGAAAGTTAAGTTTCCTAGGCCAATGGGTGCTTTCTGGATGGTCTGGAAAGCATTTTCACCCTAATTTTCTCAGCCAATGGGGGTCAAATCTAAAGTTTAACTCAGTTAGTCTCTTTACCGTAATTAATACTATAAGTGAGCAAACATTCAGTCTTCCATGTTGCCAGGGGCTTCTTGAGCGTCTGGGAAGTTAAAGGCTCGTTAAACAGGTTAGACAATTATATATAGTAATGGTTGCTTATTTATTTACGCAGAACTGCTTACAATTTACTGAAAAGTTACAAAAATTCACCTCAGTGTCAGTTTTTGCGGTGGCTTTTTCAAGCACATTTTTAGTATCCACAGGTGACGATAGACATACATAGAATCCCCCCCTTCTGTAACACTACTATTACAGCCCACGTCTATGAAACACAACTATTAAAATATGTTTGCCCATCCCTAACTGACAGAGAATGAAGTTAGATTTCCTCACAATAGCACGTAAAATAAGTTAATCCTTCCATCATCAAAACATTGAAAAACTCTTAGAATGTGTCTTGCAAATTGTGCAAAATTTCTTGGATGTTGGAATTTTAAGATACAAACTGCGGTTTGAAATAAAACATGGAAGAGAAATCATTTTCCCCTACACTTCTTATTAACTTCAAGATAACACGGTTTATTCCATTAATGGTGTTGAAATATACACTCGTCAAAAGTGAAATTGCAATACCATGAAAGAATGAACGTAGATATATGCAACTCAGAGTAACCGTAGAAGAGAGAGTCATGTGCCAATAATTAAATTTCCGTACGTATCGGGCCACGTGACACCCAGTTTCGGGTGCTAAAGAGCAACAGAAGGTTCGTCCCGTAAATGCTATCAGCGACGATTTTCAGCAGCCAAACTTTCGAAAAAGTGAAGAAGCGATGCCTCGAAGACATCAGCGAGATTTATATAAGCTGTTAACAGCTGGGGAACGAAACCGTATCCTGGATCTGAGTGACGTGGGTTTGTCGATGCTTTCAATTGAAACGCGTGTTGGGAACGACTGAGTACCATCCAGCGATGTGTGACAAGATTGACATAGGAACATCAGAGAATACGACGAAGAGAAAGTGGTTCGAGCAGGCGTACTACAGAGCACACAGACCGGCAGATTCACCGAACCACGAGTCGAGACCCATTTGCAACGGCAAGTGACATCCAAAACAAACTGCCGCAATCAACGGTTTCACCTGCGTGGACCCAAACCATTCGCAACAGGATGCATGAAAAATAGTTGAGTACACGGCGAACAGCCATTGGGATGCCATTAAGTGCTCAACACGCCTGGCGGGTGAACGTCTGGCGGTGTCGCCGTCATCGCAACTGGAGCAATGAATGGCATCGGGTATTATTTACGGATGAATTTCGCGTTTACCTGTGGAAGAATGACAGCCGTGGACGGGTGTGGCGGTATCCCGTGGAACGCAACTTGCCAGCACATATCACTAAGTATCACACCGGTCACACACCGGACATCATGGTTTGTGGCGGTATCATGTTCGATCAGCTCTGGTGCACATTGCAGGTAATCGACAGTGGACCAATACGTCACACAAATTGTGATGCCTGTTATTCGGTCACTGATGCAGACCGTCTCCGGCACATAGTTCCGGCAAGACAATACTACAACACACACCGCACGGCGAACTCTCAACAGCCTGAACGGAATTCATATCTTTTCCTGCCCAGCAGTCTCACCGGATCTCTCTCCCATTAAACACGTGTCGGCCCTCATCAGACCTTATATGTACCGGGGACTACTGGGACATACCATAGACGAACTGCTTGTCGCAGTGGACACTGCTTTGCAAGGTTTATCTCAGGCAACCATTAATAGCCTCATTGGTAGTATGCATCGCCGTTTAGCGGCCTGCATAGCTGCCCGTCGGGGCCACATTCGTTACTGAATAAACATGTTACTTTTGCATATATTTGTTTGCTATTATAATCATTTGCATATGACTCTCCCGTCTACCGTTATCGTGATTTGCATATGGCTAATTGAATTCTTTCGTGGTATTGCAATTTCACTTTGTACGAGTATATTTGACAGCTCGCTCTCAGCTCTATAGTTCATAAAGTGCTAAAACTCGCCATGCATTTTCCTTTTACGCGACATTGCCATCTATAACATTTTCAAGTTGTCTTTATGCCATTTACGCTCATTATCTTTCATGGGCTTGTTAGCGGTTCACGCAGTAGAGAGCTGAAACTCGGCACACCTCACGGAAAGTTTAGATTTATTAAATTTTCAAATCATGCGTAGTTAAGCATTCTAAGCATGTCATGACTATGTTTTAACCATTTTAATGCAATTTCCTTGCGAATTACACTTAAGTGTCTTCAGATGAAATATGTTCAAGGTTATCACACGTTGACCTATGTATAATCGGCGATCTATGTATAATCTATGTAGGCGTGGGCGTAAGTCTTTCTATGTTAATAAAAGTAACTAACGTTGGCGGCAGCGCCAACGTTACTGAAAAATTTCACGTCCTTGAGTTTCTCTAGCTCGTACAGCAATAACTAACTATAGCATATGAAAAAGCATTAGAAGAACATGCTGAAACAAACAGTTTTTCAATTTAAACTTTAGTTTAATGGATATTTATCGTAAGAGACAACGTACTTGAGCTGCTTTTCGCAGTATGGACAGACTAGCAGTAGCAGGACTACGTATTTTTGCAGTCAAGTCTTTGCACCTACATAGTTGAACTTTTGCAAGACAGAACCCTTTTTTGTACTTTCTCTGCAATACATGGTATGTATAAGAAAAGTATTGGAATCATACAAAAAATCACAACTCGAGTTTTCGACGGTACATGTTTGGGGACCGCTAGAAAACGAAACAACTACTTTTAGCATGATGTCTGTATGTGTGCCTGTCTGTCTGTGCAATGCATGTATCCATTCTAACTTAAAAACTAATGGACCAATTTTCATAAAATTTTGTAGGTAAGTCACTTGTGTATAACTTTGGAGCTCATTAGTTTTTGGTACGATTCGGAAAAAAAGAATCCGCTTTTTTTACGAAATGGCCCGCAAAAATCTCATATATCCACTCTAGCTAAAATACTTATTGACTAAATTTCACAAAATTTGGCAGATAAGTCACCTGTGGGATACTCTGGTGCTGATTAGATTTTGGTACGAATCAGAAAAGAACAACCTTGCCTTTTTTCACGAAATGACCTGCAAAAATCGACAAAATCTGAAATAAAAGTGTACATATGCTCCAATGTAGCAATTAAATGCTTGTTTTATACGTTATTTTTGACGAGGAAAATAATAAGACTAACTCCATTACACTAAGACTAACCGTTGTCGAGATTTTTGAGTGTTTTCGCAATTTTGTTATGACGCCTTTGGAAAAATATCCAAATACCAAATAAAGGCAAAGATTGAGTTAAAAGTGCAAAGTTAGTGTTATTTTGTGCAATTAAACTCAATTTAATGAATTATTAAAGAAAATAAGTAAAAATGAATGTGTGTCTGAAGGAAAAGTCATGTGCTACCCACAGATTTTTAAATTTAGAATTTGCTACTGAGTTATTATATTTTCTTTACACTTTTGAAATGAAAAGTTTTCTATAATATGGATAATCTAATTGGTTGAGCCGATGAGGATCACGTGGATGTCGTTGGAGCTGGAACGTGTTGAAAAAGATGAAAACATGGTAAAGTAAGTTCTTTCAAGTGAGCGAACAAGGGCGGAGTAGTGCGTGCCATCGAATAAGGGGACGACCCCTAGCGGGCGTATAACACTTGAGTAACAGTCGGCACGAAAGAGGTCGCACATCGAGCGCCCGAGTGTCGGGGGGGGGGGGGGCCGTGTGTAACAAGCGTAGCGTACGTAAAAAATGGAAACGGTTCAAGTGATTTGTTCAGAGATTAGATGTGCCAGGAGAAAGAGGGTACGGTCGCTCTGGTTGTCACCCCAATTGGGTTCCGCGCTATATTCGGTGACACGGTCCCGGCCGGTCCAAAAAGTTTCCTTGCACTTTGGGGTAGGTCGGGCGGTCTGAATCGGAAACAAGGACGATAGTGTTTGTGGGATCTTTTGTAGATAGAGGAATATGTAAGTTAATTGCAGTCTTACTTAAGGATTATAGTAGTGTACTAGTTAGCACGTCTAGATACAATTCGAAAAACGGGATTCAAGTACCAGTTCATAAATATTGCTTACTTGGAAGATAAAATAACGTTTAATACACTACAATTACACTATGAATTATTATGTTGTTCGAAATAGTTAATACTATGAAATATGCAGTTTTGGAATAATCCTAATAAAATTTTACAGGCTAGATATAATAAAAATATAATTTTTAAAAACAAGTTTCTTAGTTATTTGGAATGATGAAACTGTTTAAACATATGCATTACTTTTTCCATGTGTATGAGATTCAAATCATTATTGCAATAAATTATTAAATGATTTTGCAAAATTTCAAATATCGGAAATATATAGACTCTATTAATTGAAAAGTTACTATAATAACACTATTGGCTAATTCCGCACAGCCGTGTAGAATTATTCGTTGTCGATCATTGGGGAGACGATAATTTAACACAGCGCTGGATCAATAAATATGCACTGCTTAGTGAGTTTGATCTACATATTCAGTGATCACCGGACCATTAAAGCTTTCTAACTGATTGTATAACAACAGAGAAACTCTATGCATCAAGAGGCTAAATAGACGGAGAATAGATAAATGGTATGTATTTAGAACTTTGACTAATACATAGTTAATTAGCATTGTTGAATTTTCGGTTAGTGGTATCTTTGATGAAAGGTGTTCATGAATGATGAAGCGTGTTTTGATGAAATGTCTCCA
This sequence comes from Amaurobius ferox, assembly GCA_951213105.1. Taxonomy (NCBI): domain Eukaryota; kingdom Metazoa; phylum Arthropoda; class Arachnida; order Araneae; family Amaurobiidae; genus Amaurobius; species Amaurobius ferox. Next base: position 71,247,374 of record OX578133.1, on the reverse strand, counting down.
TAAATGACCGATGTAGACTATATATTCAGCTCAATGTCTTAAATAAATTCGATTTATTAAGGAAAAGAATGTGATGTGGACAGCACATGACTTTTCATACAAAAAGATACTTTGCTTCTTTCGATGCAAAATAATGATGGACAAGATTCACGGCATAAAGGTTTCAACGTACACTGATAATTGGAACATTTCTGGACGAACACATGTAAAATTATTTTGAAGTACCCCAATAACTCATATTTCGCCCAAATAGAAATTGGCAATTGCTAACAGATTTTAAGCAATATACTCCATTTTATTATATCAAAATATGTTAATTATTATTAATTCATTAATTCGACTTCATTTTCGTAACTGTAGTGCCATTTTCGTAACTGTGGCGCCAGCTTTGTCAATTTGGCGGCATTTTCGTCAATTTGGCACTACATTAAAAATTAGTCAAGTTGGTGATATTTCGTCAAATTAGTAGCCAAATTTTTCGCCAAGTGTAACATATTAGATTATACTTACTACAGTTCATTTTTATGTAATTTTTTAAATGCATTTATTTGAAAACTTGCACTACCTCGAAAATGGTTCAAGTCATCGTTCTAAAGTTTATGCTATTCGTTTTAGAAAAACAGATTATGTACAAAATGAATATTTATTTACCATTATTGAATGTTTATGAACATTATTGAATATTTAGGTATCTTCTGAACGTTCGATCGAGTTCAAAATCAATAGGCTTCCAGTATTCGCAGATTGTAATAATCTTACCTAATTAAGTCAGAAAAGCTCTATTCGTTCATGAGATGTCGCTGTCGCATCTACAGAATCAAGGCGACACACACACACACTCATAGACATCACCTCACAAACGCTCGATTTAAGTTCAAAGATACTGGAAACGTGCTCTTCCGTCAAATATTCGAGTTCGAATTTTCGTCACAATATGCTCTCTATTTATTACACAATGTATGCAGAGAACGTAGAATTGTGATAATGAATTACTTATTTCAATATTTTACGTTATTACGTTTTAACGTGTAAGTAACATTAAAATGTTTAACATTATTAAGGGCGGATATTAACAACTAAGTGGTGATGAAATATTAACAAGTTTAAACTTGCCCAAGTTATCATTAAGAGTCGCTAGGCATTGCATTTTGTATAATAAGGAAAACACTACAATTGCAGATAACAGTATACATGGATCGGTCGGTTAATATTTAACTCTTGTTATGCGCTCATCAGCATGGAATAACCGTTAACTACAATGACGGAAAAACACTTGCTCTTTGCAAAGCTTGCTGCTATTGAGGCGAGATAACCCAGTGGTTAACGAGCGGGGATTGAACTCGGATGACCTGAGTTCGATCCCCGCCTCTACACAAAATGTCCCCATGTTTACGTGGAGTACAATCACGTTAAATGTGTGGGTCAGTAAGAGGTTGGTGGTATGGGATGGAGGTTGCGGGCTCTGTAGATGCCGCCACCACTGAGTTCCGTTCTAAATTGTGTTACACTTCCGTCCAAACAGATGCCTTCCAGTCGGACTGGAAGATTCTTCTTCTGGGTCGAAGAAGAAGAATCGTGCGGTCATTGTAGTTAACTGTTAACCCATACTGATGAGCGTATAATAAACACGAAACCGGCTGTTATCAGCAGATATTTGTATGTATATGTTGTATATATAGTTTTGTACTTATGTTTGCATAAGTAGTTTTGTATGTATATATATATATTCCTCAAGCACAATCAAAATGAAATATAAAATATAAAATCCAAGGAATAGTAAGGGGCATTTGCTGCTCTATCTAAGCCTCAAAGTACAATAAGAAAAATTGAGATTGAAAATGGATTAATACAATTAGAAGTTGTGTGTTTACGGGGTTGTAGAGAGTCCACCTTCTGGTACTTGTTGTTCGAAGTCGAAAATGAGGCTGCAGTCATTGAAAATGTAAAATGTAAACGAATTATTTTAACAAACACATTCCGAAAATATTATGTGTACCAATATTTTAACTTAACTCGGAATTAAACTTTTGAAATAGCATATAAAAATTTATTTTTACTTTTCTGGGTACAGGAATTTTTTCGTTTCCTTTTTGAACAAGTTTTTATTAGGGAATATTAATCAGATAATGGGGTACTTCACAGCCTGTTTATTCAAATTTCTGTTTTAGAATGTTTTAAAATTTACTTTCCAATGTATATGGTAACTTTTCCTTACAACACTGTAATCTTGATTTTGGTGTATTTAGTTTCTTAAACGGAGCCTACTTGCACGCTTTAGACGCAACTACTGCTCAAAGATGTAACCTGCTTACAATAGAATCTCTGTTTTAGGATGTGTCATGCCTGCTGTGTCAGTGTATCCAGATTGCATAAGAGCACTAAGCGACCTATGCATAGACTAAATGGATGTTTATGCATACACTAAACGGATGTCTATGCAACGATTCGAAGGCACTGGCGATATTTTTATAAATGTGTCGCCAACCTAGCCAAATTTATCACCAAAGGGTAGCTGCTTAAGGTCCTAAGGACCGAGTGATCTTTCGATGAGTTTTCATCCAGGGCTTACGGACAGAAGAGCTTTTCATATATAAAAATAACTGTTAGTGAATTGTTGATCGAAAAAGTATAAAACTTTTACACAAATGTCATAATTGTAATGAACTAGATCCACAAGAAAGATGTTAACAAATGTGTTTAATATTGCATGAAAAGTGCATGATTACCAATAGTTAATAACTATATAATTTTCTGTAATATTTTTGATGAACTTATTAGAAAACGTGTAATTCGATTAATAATAAAATCTTGGAAATAAATTAAAAGTTCCTTAAAGTACTGCTTGAAAGAACATCAAAATTGCGTTATAAATATCCAATAGCTATTCATTGCTGGGTGACAGTTCGCCGGTTTTATTTTTCTTCTACCTTTATTTCGTAAAAGTTTTCTAAGGTTTCCTATTAAGGATTTCTTTGAAGCTTTTCATTTCAATAAAAAATCCAGTAAATTATTCGTCAATGAGATATGCCTTATTTCTCAGAGATATGGCATGCCGGGTTTAATTTTTGTTTCTCCGATTTGCTATTTTCTGCTCCGCGCATTGAGTTCAGATACTGTGCATTTTATTCATTTTTATTGTTTTCTTCTCAAATTAATATTACCTTTGGGAGACCAGAAATTGTTCTCACATGAGACATTTTTATTTGATTATTTATGGTGTCCTTTAAGGAAAAGAAAGCTTGAGTCTGGCTAGCGCCGAACTTTACGACAACTTGAACTTTTAGGTCAAATGCTATAAATTTAGGTGTGCCAGGCTACAGGGCCTGAGAGGGGCTGTGAAGTGATGCCATTTGGTTCAGAAGAACCAATGAGCGCCAACGGGAAGAAGGGCGGAGCAACGCCTCCCCCCCGCCGAAGGAACCACAAGTCTAAAACAGATTTATGAAATGAGCGAAGTGAATATGACCTAGCAGACATAACTTAGGACTTGCACTTAGAGTACGAGTATTTACACTATCATGACTTAAGAGTAAGAGATGTGAAAATCAGTCGAATCACGAGTATTACACAACCATGACCTAAGGGCCAACGGCCGTACCGTGCTGAAAATACCGGTTCTCGTTAGATCACCGAAGTCAAGCAGCATCGGGCGCGGTTAGTACTTGGTGGGTGACCACCTCGGAACACCGCGTGCTGTTGGCCATCTCGGGTGCGGTATCCCCGTGGTTTGCGCGCTAGATTTGCACGCTACCACAAATGCCGCCGTGTTCATGCGGAGTACGATCACGTTAAACATGTGGGTCCGTAAGTCCTTCCGAGAGGTTGGTGGTAGGGGAAGGAGGGTACGGTCCCTGTGGATGCCTCCCCCACTGGGTTCCGGTCTAAATTGGGTTGCACTTCCCGACCGTCCATACAGTTACCTTACACCTTTCTGGTAGGTCGGACGGTCTGGGTCTCAACAACAACAACCATGACCTAGCAGTTGCAAATATGAAGTATCAGTCGAAGTGAGATATATGAGGAGGAGCCACACACCACAGAGTTATGGCAGTATAAGACTGATGCAAGCGAGATGATGAGCCCAAGACTAAACTGGAAGGAATGTGCTCAAAATATCACAGATTCTAGACACTATTGCAAATCTAATATTTCTGGTCGCATATCTCCCCTTGCTAAAATAATTAAATGAAAATTGATAATAATTGAAAGTTGATATTGATGAAAATTGGTGTTATTGATAAATTGATGTTGTTAATAAATTATATTGTTCAAGTTTAAATAGTCTAATCTTGTTATATTAATTAATAATGCTTTTCAGGACTTACACAAAAGGTAAAAATAATTGGAGGGTTTATTGCGGCACAACAAAGAGCGATGTACGATTTAAATGTTAATTCCACTAATGAGTTTTAACGGCCATGTCAACGATAAATAATATAAATAATATTATTTAAAGGTTAAACTAAAACTTGTTCTTCTATTTTATTTTATATGCCACAACCTTGATTTGATATTTTTTATAATTTTACTTACTTTTTGTAACACTATCTGGCGCTACTATATAAGTCCCTGTCTTTTGGTCATTTTCTATTTTACAAGCACAGTTTTACTAACTCACACTTCAACTTTCTAACGCACCATTTCAAATGTCATACGATTTAAACTTTCTAATACATTCTCTCGTCTCATGTATTCTGATTATTTCTTCGTTGATTCTCCTTTCTCCACAGCATCTCTTGTGCCTCAGGTGAAAATACACCATTTGCCTCCATTGGCTGTTCCTCAGTATGAGGTGGTACCGATGTTTCATTGGTTTTTCAGTATCGAATGGAGCTTAGCTTAAGTCTTGGTCCGAAGATGCATATTTTATGCCCCAACCTCACCTGTAATTTGGGTGACGTGTATTTATTGGGGTCATAACTTTCCGGGCCAAGACTGTCGAAATTGGTGACTATATGTCTGCGCCTTTGTTTGGTCGCAAAAATCTACATATGGTGCCTAGTGGTGGTCTCACAGAAAGCAGTCCGCTAAAATTGTCAATATCTAAAAGACCAAATATGCTTTAAGAATGCAGGTTTTATAATTGATAACAAAACAAAGTGTACGTTAAATAAAGAATATACCGGGTGGTCAGAATTAAAACACTCCTACTCTGAGCTCGCTATACATCGAACTACTCAGTGTAAAGGCTCCAAAATTGTTGAACCTACTATTCAAGACATGGGAAAAGGGATTACGCGAAAAAAAAAATTAATTCCAAAAACACCGATAAGTGGCGCTGTACAACCGAAAATATGCTGAAAAGACACAAAATACACATGTGTAACACATTTTATTCGAACGTACCAAAAATTCATATCACAAGGACCTTATCGATGCAGGGAATGCTACTCAATATGGTTCCCTTCTTCAAGATGTAAAATCTGCAGTCATCTGCTGTCTGTGGACAGCTTGTTCAACTGCGGATCGTAATTGGTCGATTGAGATGCTTCTCACATGCAGAGTGATACTGTCTTTCAAATCTGCCAAGGTTACCAGACGTCCTCGATAAACAAGACTTTTTAATTATCCCCACAGCCAAAAATCACAGGGATTAAGATCTGGAGAACGAGATGGCCAGGTTGTCGGAAACGCACGACTAATTACTCTACCATTAGTAAAATGTTTCCGAAGAAACTGCTGTACACAGAGTCTAATGTGTGGAGGCGCTCCATCTTGCATAAAAGTAATTGAATCAAGACATTGGTGCTGTTGCAGTTGGGGTACAACAAAATTTTCGAGCATATTTTTGTACCTCCTGGCCGTCACGGTGCATGTCACAGGACCATTGGGAGTAGCCGCTTCGAAAAGAAAAGATCCAAGAATGTATGTGGCTATGAATTCAAACCAGACTGTAACTTTCGGTGAGTGAAGTGGAATCTCTTGGAAGGTACGAGGGTTTTCCGTGTCCCAAATGCGACGCTTATGGGTGCTGACTGTTCCACTTAGATGGAAATGTGCTTCATCGCTCCATAGAATCTGCCATGGCCACGATGCATCCACTTCAACTCTAGCCAGAAATGTCAAGACAAAGGTCAGTCGCTTCTCCCCGTCGATGGTCAGCAAGTGGTGATCGTGACTAATTTTTTAGGGGAAAAGATGCACTATGTTTCTCAGTCCGTTCCGCACTGTGCTGTAGGGAACACCCAAGTGTCGTGGCACTCCACATGCACCCCTACAGCCTATAACGTTATCCATTGATTGTTCAACAATAGCGGTGGACCCATCGTCAACGACATCTGAACGAGTCGATTTGTGTCCTCGACCCGGCAGAACTCCAAGATGTCCAGTCTTTTCTAATCGAGCGATCATTCTCCTGAGAGCTTGTGGAAGTAGTGGTCCTTTGCGAAAATTCTTAAGTCGACGAAACTCTCGAGGTGCAGTTGCAGCATGTCCTTTGTTTTCATAAAATAGCTTCACAAGCAAAGCGCATCCTGGCAGTGTGACAGCCATCGCTGATAAGAATGAAAATTTCAAAATTTTATCCCCTTTTATGCCCAGAACGTAGTAGCTGCAAACCAAGGGTTATGCAAATTTTTGTGCTTACTGTGCGAAATTGCAGTTATAATGGCAGTTTAAGTTTTTTCACTTTTTATCTTCTTTTTTTTCATATCAGCAAAATAAATAAAAAAGGAAAAATTCCACATCGCATGTGTTTGTTTTTTTGTGATTATTTTGTGTCTTTTCAGCATATTTTCTGTTGTACAGCGCCACGTATCGGTGTTTCTGGAACTAATTTTTTTTGCCTAATCCCTTTCCCCATGTATTGAATAGTAGGTTCAACAATTTTGGGGCTTTTACACTGAGTAGTTCGATGTATGGAGAGCTCAGAGTAGGGGTGTTTTAATTATGACCACCCGGTATGTGACGAAAATCCCAGATTTTAATCATAGAATGGCAAAAATATTGGCTATAAGAATTTGAAATTTCTTAGAAAATGAAGCAGTTTTAAAGTAACATTTTACTTCTGCGCAATGTACTAAAATTGTTGGAAATTTTTGGAGATAAATGCAAAACATTGCAACACGCGATTGTTACGCGCTACTTTGGCAAACTTTGAAAGCCGGAATTCATTTTCTTATCTTTGAAACATCGCACTTATTACTAAATTTGTTTTCAATCGGTTAAGTAGTTTTGGTGAAAGACATGTTACACCCATTTTACATACAAATTGAGGGGCGTAATCAATGGTAAAAGGTTCTTTATCGTAACAAATACCTCTTAAAACGTCAATACAGTCTAAAAGTTCTTTCCACACAAAACTAACACCTTCTTTTGGGGAGGAATGCTATAGACTAAACACATTTTAGCAAAATAAAACATTATATACATTTTTTCTTTTATTTGCCTTTTTCAACAATACTAGCTTTCTTTATTTTTATAAATAATAGATATGCCATTTCAGACACATAATATTCAAAAGAGAAACCTGCGTCAATGTTAAAAACTCCCAAGAGTTCGACTATTAATCCCTAGAATGGGTGGAGCATTTGGGATCAATAAAGGGCTTCCGTTTTTTAAAGAGGGACCGTGGAGAACCTCGTACGCCTGAGGGTTTTTCAACCTTCGTTACTCTTTTTGAAATAACTATCCCTTCCGATTCGCTCAATTTGCAATCAATACTTTTATTGTTCAACAAAAGTTTATTCTCAAAATTAGATTGACTAAGAACATAAAAATTCTACTGATCAGACAATTTCTTATTTTATAGGAAAAAGGAGTGAAAACAAATGTTGATAACGGTATTTTATAACATTATATTTAGCGCTTATTTTATAGTTATGGAGAATTAAAAAAAAATAACAGTGTAAAATACGTAGAAAAAGTTTTTATATCTCAAATATAGGAATTTTTCTTTTCCAAATATATTATTTTTTAGAGATGCTAGACTAATTTAAATTGCTTTTATTTAAGCCTGTCAAAGACAGAGAAACTAACACTCTTAAAATTTAACTTGCAACATTTCATACTAACCTGTGGTATTTTAGCAAGTATTAGGTCACAATTGACGTTCTTCCCCTCATTTTCGTTATGATTTTACTATGGAATAACAACATATCAGATCTTCACATGAGTGACCAATGACACCACCAGCTTGACAAACGTGCGAATTCATTTTGAGATTTATAGTTTTTGATAGATTGCGTTCGTGAAGAGGATCCTACTTGTGTGGTTGTGATGAGACTGTTTCAGCGAGATTTTCGTTAATCTCTAACAGCCAGGTCGTCGACGATTGTTCAGCTTGAGAAATCCTTTGTATCCATTTGTCGTGAAAATAGTATAGTGTTTGGATTTTGGATTTTTCTTGGGTTGATAGAGTACGAAAGTCTGCGAGTACTATTGCAAATGGTACGTAAATGTATTTATGTGTAATTTTGTATATCGTCCTATATGTACAATTAGTATGCTTAAATTTATTTATTCAGAGGACGGAAATTAGAGAATAGACTCGCATTAGGTATATAGAAGTTCTCTTTAGGAAAGAACCTTACACAGAGTTTAACATCGAAAATAATCATCTCAATTGTAAATTAGCTCAGTTATGCTTTGCTCCGTGGTCTGTTTTTAGCCTTCTAGGTTAACGAGGGGGTCTTTAAAAGGATTCTGAGAGTCGTTTCTCACACCCCCATTTTATCCCTCCAGAGGGAGAAATTGAAAATCCAATTCCTTTGGGTTTAAAACTGTGATCAATACTAAAGTCTGCAAATATTCAGCTTTCTAAGCCCAGGGCGGAGGCTACTAAGGAGGGTTTGAAAAGGCTTTTAGAAAATATTCCATAATCTTTGTTTTGGGGAGGGAATCGAAAATCCGATTACGTTAAGTTCTGTCTGAGGGTCAATATTATAAATCGGCAAGTCACAAGGGGTCTTCTGGATAGTTTGAAGAGACTCTCACTTTCAAATATTTGAAAAGACTTTCAAATATTTTCACCACCTCATAGGGGAGAAAATTCGATACCGTTAGGTTCCGTACCATGCCTCATACTAAAGTGTGTAAACATTTTATCTTCCGGTTTAGTAGAAAAACGCAAACGCGTTAGTCAATTATTATAAAGATTATATCGTTCTAAAATTGCAAAGGTCAATTGCTTAAAACGTGTGAATTATTGTTGTTTTATTCTGCAATATTTTACGTTTTAGGAAAAATAATATTTTGTAAAGTTTGTGAAATATTTGGCGACATTTTCGTTAATTTGGTAATATTTATAAAGTCTCTAAGTTGGTGACATTCTTCCAAATTTGCCGCCAAAATTTCGCCAAGCTTTATCGACGGAGAAATAAGCTATTCTTATAGCAGATAAATAACATTCGCGTCCAACTACAAAAGTACTAGCCAAAGTTTATTTTCTCATGAATGGAACGAGATAGATCCACGTGAATGATGTCACCAAATTTATTGCATGATATTATATATGAAAAGTGAACATATTTCACAATAGTTAATATTTTTTGTTATGTAATTTTTGGAAAAATTTACTTAAAAAATGTGCAATATCTCAAGTACGGTTCATGCTAGCGTTCTAAATGTTACGTCAAACGTTTTCTATTGATAAATTACATAAGAAATGATTGTTTGCGTAATTTTATTGAAGGTTTTGAATTTCTGATGATTTTCTCAAAATTTACTCGAAAATTTAGGTGGATTCTGAACATTCGATTGCGTTTAAAAACAATCGTTATCGAACTTCCAGTATTCACGATTTGTACTTTTTGTACCAAATTTTATTTGAATCGCTCTATTCATTCGTTAGATATCGTCTCCACAGTCTCACAGACACAGACAGACATCATCTTAAAAACGTTTCATTCGCTTGAAACGTGCTCTCCTGCTGAAAAATCGAATTCGAATTTTCGGCCCCGCCACAATACTTTCCTTATACATTATATATAAGGAAAGTAATACATATATTAATGAAAACGGTAAATTATCTATAAATATTTAGGATTTGTTTCGAAGTTTATAAAAATCGTTTTAATTTATCTCAATGAAATAATATATATCCCAAACAGTACAAGAAATTTAATGAGTCTCCAATGCATATTTTATGCATGTTATGGATGATGTTAAAAGGGCATTCAATGGATATCTTTTGGATGTGTTGCGGATGAAATAAAGTGGCCACGTAGAGTTGTATTTCTTATGTCACATATGTCTCTCAGAAACGGTGATCAAATTAAATGTCTAGCCCACTCACATTATACTTCAATAACAGAACACAAACTTATACATTGCAATCTTGTAAAAGTAATAGACAACTTTGTATTCTGTAAGGTTCCAAAAACAACTAAATCAACATGTTATTTTTAGCTCATCTAAAATTGAACAAATTTCTCGTATACCTGTGTCAGAAGCATTCTATGGAATAAAAATCCAGTTCCCAATCTTTTCACAGTGCTGGTTCAGAATAGCAATGCAGCTTGAATCCTTGCAAATTCAATGGCGTTCTTACTTTCTCTTGTAAATCTAATATTCTAGTGATTCTGATCTAAAGTAATGCGGAATAAAATAGTTAAGTCATACTTTATATTCGGTATCCGTTGCTTTGAGAACTTATTCTTCTTGTCAAAATCTTTTTTACGAATGTTGGTTCAGTTTTTGCGTTCTTTGATTGTAGCTCTAAATAGGTTTTAGTAGGCGTACAGAAGGTATTTAATGATGCAGTAAATACGTGCAAATGGAGATAAATACTTGGTAGGGATTTACTTTCTTTCTGAGCATAAATACGAGTGAAAGAGGTAAAAATAAGGAAAACAGGGATAAATACATCAGAAACGGAAAAGAAAATCCAATTCGAATAAAAAAGAATAGGATATTGATCTAGAAAGTCCTCTGTTCGAGATCAATAGAAAACTTACAATTGATGATAACGCAAGAAACGGAGAATTTGAAAATACACATTCTGCTTTACTTTGCTTTCCTGTATTTTAAATATTTCAAGCCGGAGTACATATCTTATTTTGCTAAATTTGCTGATTTGGTTCTAGCCGAATTGCTCCAATATCCGCATTCGAATTCAACTGACAAATATTCTGAATGTAAAATACTGTTAAAACAAGGAAAATAAAAGTTAAATAAAATATGTATTTCCATTATTCAATTGACAAATCAACCTATTATATGGCCAAAATAATGTTATTTTTTTTAGATATATTTTTTTCTAAATTAATTTTACTGTGGGAGTTAAAGTAGCAACGGTTTAGAGTTTCATTTTTGCCTATACATATTCATAAATGTTTAAGTGTAGTTATTTTGTAACGTATATATTATTGTTAAACGTTATTAAACAACGTTTGACTTATTTTTCAGATATTAAAAATGTTTAATTTTCCAAAATGTTCTCCTGGGCATGCTAAACGTGCGCGATTAATTACAAATTAATGCATATACAGCTGGGATATTATAAATGCCAAAAAGTTTCTAGAATTTCAATCGTACACTATAAACAAGGCTGAGAAGTATCGTGATACAAGTATCGCGATGCAAAATGTATCAAGCAGAATATCGAATCTAGTTGAAAGTATCGTAGATTTTGTATCAAGATACATTTTTCAAATGTATCGAGTATATTTTGCTCTTTTTTGATATTTGATACTTTCCAACTGGAACTTGCTAATAGAATATAAATAATAATATTATTCTGTGTTTATTTATAAAGATATTTCCTTAAATACATGTTTACTCTTTTTTGAATGAATAATAACTTTCAAGATTGGAATTAATCAATTTATGCCAATAAATTTATTAGTCAATTTATCATTACATACAATGGGAGGAATTTCGATAAATTTCATCGTTGCAAATATTTCGGCTGCAAATTTAGGAAATAGTATTAGCCTTTCCAGCAAATGATACCGAAGTAAATAATAAGTGCATTATATATTCTATTTAAATATAGTACATCTTGCAGCATGAATTTTTAAAATATGATGCTAGGTGCCTAATATCATTTCGAAAATTTTGGTAACAAATGCAGTAAATAGTACCAAAATTTTCAGATTTTAGAAGATGGCGAAGTTTTCAGTATCAAAATTACAACACCCCAAGAATAAACATATTTTTTCTATGATTAAAACTTTTGCCCTGAAGCATGTCATTCGCAAAAGAAATAAATATAAAACAGTTAATAAAAATATAATATTATAATTTAATAAAATTATTTTAAATATACGTTATAAGTTCAACGCTAACCTAACTTAATAATTAACATTGAAAATAACATTCAATTAAACAGTAATGTAAATAATTTTTAATGAAACATAAACATCACGTTAAGGACATAGAAAGTTTTAGATTGTTCATTAAATGGATTCTATATTTATAAATGTTAATTCATAATTTTGTATCTTTTTATTGATAAGTACTTTAATTTATTATCTTATATCTTTGGATTATTTTAAAAGCATACTTACAACGTATCCTCTTATACTCTTGGATATATGCTCAAGAATGGGTCCAAATTTCTGGATAACTAACACGTTTATTAACATATATAAGCACAAGAACAAAATACATCAAATAAATTGATAACTATTCCGCAAGATTACTACACAACTGTCAGATACATTAAAACCGCAATTAAATGTTCTTCTAATTTAAAAAACAGCCGATATTATTCTCAAAATATTGACGTACGTCGCAATTCAATGCCGGCTTGTATCACGGCAACTGGTCCCCAACTCAGTGATTACTTCTTTTATATATTATCAGTAGAATCTTTAAGAATTCTCTTGCATCTCGCAGAATATTCGTTATATCGGTAAGGGTCTCAAATATTTAAAATATCGCCAAATCTTTCAACCCCTCTCCGAACTTCATATGGCAATTCTAAATGCACGTCATGGGAAAGGCTGCCTATAAATGTGTTTTCTCCGCCTGCTTTTCAAAAGGCATTTTACACGTTCATAACAGTATCTAGTATACTGCATAAATCCAGTTTCATAAAGTATATTGTATTGTTTTCCAGCAAAACCTTCTTGTATCTTTTGTATTTAGCTTCTTTTTAAAGTATCTAGGGTATTGTATCTAGATATAGTTTTAAAAACATCTTGTATCGAGTATCGGCGCATTAGAAGTGTCTTCCACAGCCCTGACTATAAATTAGTATACGTATACATACTTCTGATGGCTAGACATTTTCTTGGGTAGCTTTTCCGTTAAAGAAAGGTTTTATTTTCTGCGAAGGAAACGCAAATTCATAAATTCTCGTCAAGCAGCTAAGAGGCCAGTTTTACCATATGGTGCAATTCGCTCAAATTATAGATAATTAACAAGACGCAATAATTCATCGCAACTCGTTAAAAAATACTGATCACACACTAAAGCACTCACATGAATCTAGCATTAATTAAGGGAGAATGGATTGATTTCCGTTCAGATTAAACACTAATGAATTGATATATGCATGAAATGTCTTATTCCCAATAATCCCCCTACCGATTAAAAATGTTCGATATTGAGAAACACAAATTAGAGGTTTTTTGTGAATATTTTGCATGAAAATCAGTAGCTCATTTGTTTCTGCCAATTTAAATAAAAGTACCGAATTTCATGATAATCGTTCGATTCTTTCCAGAGATATGACTCTCCCACGGCAAAGTGAAATATCTAATTTTAGCAATTATATTTATGAAAACACCTAAACAACTATATTCATCACTTTCTAGTTACAATTAAGTACCAATTTTTACTCATTTGATATAAGGGTGAATATTTATTTTTTTATGCTTCTTTTTTATTTTAGATAATAGTCAGCAGTATTTTTAGAACTGTGAAAACTGCTGTTATATAAATGCTGAAATCTACTTTCGGATAAAAAAAAAAGAAGCAACATGATAAATTCTTTGGCACTTGCTGTACATAACTATTTTTAATATTGTTTTTATTTCTGCATTCGCAAAAAATTTGTATAAAAATGCATGGGTTACTGATACCTCTAAAAATCCAAAGGTCTCTTATTTATTACCTATTTTAAGGTAATCGATTTAAATAAACGTGATAAGTTTCATTTCATAATATCAATAGGAGATAAACAAGCACATATCATTAAAATTTGATTAGCTCGCATTTAGGATGTTCCGAATGTGTAAATCCATGAAAATTCGAAAGTCGGATTTTAGATCTCTAGATTTTTAATTTTTACGCTGTATTATTAGGAAAGTAAAAATATTCATTTTCCACAGTATCAGTAATAATTATAGCTACAGTTATTTACCATACATTGCAATTAACTACAACTTAACAGTGTCAATATCTTAGTGTTATTGGTAACTTAAGTGGTAAATACTAACTCAAAAAAAACATATTGCACATTTGATAAATTTAATAATGTTTTACATTGAATAAATATATTTTTATCATAATCTGTTATACGAGAAAATAATTTGGAAAATTCTTTATTTCTGTTCCCTTCTATTCCATATTTTTTTATAATCATCATAATTTCACATCATGTCTTAAGAGCGCCCAGTGGTAAGTAGCCCAGTGATTAGCGCGCGAGAATTGCACTCGGTAGCCCCGGGTTCGATTCCCTCCGCTGTCAAAACTGCCGCCGTGTTCACGCGGAGTACGGTCACGTTAAACATGTGGGGCAGTACGTCCTTCCGAGAGGTTGGTGATAGGGGAAGGAGGGTATGATGGTCTCTGTGGAAGCCTCCCCCACTGGGTTCCGGTCTAAATTGGGTGGCACTACCCTGCCGTCCAAACAGTTACCTTACACCTTTCTGATAGGACGGACGGTCTGGGTCGAGAAGAAGAAAAAAGGGTAAGAAGGGGTCTCATAAAGAAGGCTTTTGAGCTACCCCCATAGCACAGCACCTAGAAAAGACTTCTAGGCATTGTACCCATAGGAAGAAATCAATAGGGGCAATCGTGGAACTGTGGTGGATAACTGACGTTTTCTTTCTGGCCAATCCATCTTACAGGATTGGGCCTTTTGAGACAGTCCTACACATCCTGGCTGAAACATGCACAGCTGCGAATGGCAAGAAATTTGTACACATTCTTTAATACTTTGATAAGCAGTTGTAATTGATACTTGTAGTTGTTTTCTATAAATAAAATTGAAAATCTGTCTGTTTATTAAATTGGGAGGCTCTTCCCGCTCGTCCAAACAGTTACCTTACACCTCTCTGGTAGGTCGGACGATCTCGTCTCAACAACAACATCATGTCTTAAGACACATAAGTCCTTCAATCTAGGAAGACACTCCCACTGCAGATAATAAAGGATACACTCCCATTTCAGACAACAATGAAGACACTTCCATTGCAGATAACAAAAAATTTACTCCCAAATCAGATAGCACTATCCATAGGCCGGATTTGGCCTTATTATGTGCCCATCTGCATGGAAGAATCGTTAACTGCAACGGCAGCAAGGAAACATACATTTCCTTCTATTTAGTGCCGAAATAATCACTTCCGACCAGCATCCATTATTGGAAATAAGGCGAAAATAAAATAACTGCTGATATAAGGTAACATGGGTAGAAATGTTTATGAAATAGCATATAACACAAAATAATGGTATTATTTTTTTTATGGAAGTTAAAATTGCTTGTGCTGTCGTATTGATGTAAGCGATATTAATTTTTGCTTTCAAAACACGTTTCAGAAATCAGTCTTTCCTTATCTATCTCGTACTGATGAAAAGGGCGTTTTACTTCCTTGAAATCGGTTTCAGTCGCCGATCTTGCTTGCGCTGTCTTCAGAAAAGGGGTTACATTTTGTCATCGGTACTGGCTTCAGAAGCCAATCTTGCTCCTGCTATCTCGCTCTGATGAAAGGGGCTTTATTTTGCATTTGAAACCAGTTTAAGATACCAATCTTCCTTGTGTTATCTTCTGATGAAGGATGCTATTTTTGTTTTCTTAACACGCTGTTGAATCCGATTTTGCTTACGTTGTCTTGTATTGATAAAAATGGGTTATATCTTGCCTTAAAAACCCGTTTTAGTAGCCGATCTTGCATGTAGTGTCTTCTACTGATTAAATTAGTTATTTTATTGCCTTTGGAATCTGTTTTAAAAGCCGATCTTGCTCGTGCTGTCTGATACTGATGAAATGGACTATTTTTTGCTAATTCACTAGTTTGTATCCTTGCTAAGTGTTACCTGCTCTTTTATACATGTTTTTCTAACCATTTTTCAGTATTCAGTAATAAATTTTTTACTAAAATCATAACGTATAATCCAGAACTACACAATACATTTCAGATGTCAAAAATAATTAACTAAAAAAAACATAAATGGATTCGTAAGTTGCAATTACTGATGCAAAACACAACCCCCAAATTTAACCGATTAATTCAGTGGATATTTGCAAATATTAAAAAAACTTATCTCAGCCCTATCCTTTCACGCCGAGTTGAACAAGAGAACAAAGTTTTCTTTCTCTATTGAACGGAACTAGATTTAGAGTCTACATTTTGAAAATGGTACCTCGTAACTCTTCAATTGAAAAAAGAAGTCTGAATACAAGAGATTTCTTTGATAAACGTCGTTTCGTGTGATAAAAATGCACCATCACGTATTCCTTGAATATCTTAAGTCTACACTCTTATTATGGCCGATTCGTGTGGTTGAATTTTGATTCTTAGTATCGTGCGGCTTAGATAGCGTACAGTTAGCAAAATAGCCTTCTTATTTAGTTGAGTTTGTCTTCGAAGACTTCGTGCCGAGTTTGATAACAGCTGAAAATCACGGAAATATTTTTGAAACCGTAGTGGAGTAAATTTAAAATGGGTTTATTATTATTGAATTTATGTCTATTTGGAACAAGATAGTACAACTTGTTTATATAGAATTGATACCTATTTTACATTTTAGTAATATTGTAGGGGATAGATACAAAGGCAAGGCGTAATGGACTATCTAACATTTGGAGCAATTTTGAAAGGGGAAATTATAAGAAAAAAAACAGGAGCAAAAACAAATAATTGCTTCAAACTTTTTTAAAGGTACATGAGGTATAAAAAAATGAGAAATTCAAAAAGTATATTTTTGAAAACAAAAAATTGTAAGTTGCTCCATTCTGAACCATGTGCGGAGGCAGAAGGAAGCACTCACATTTTTTGTTTTATCGTTGCTAATGTTCACAAATAAATGCAAATTAATCATCGTCGCTTTCAATTTTGGCACATAAGTTATGGACCCCCTTTTTACATTCAATCCATGAGCCCAAACTTAATTCGAGGTTGAATATAATTTGATTACAATATATACATCTTCATTTTCTTCGACTTCATTCTCTTTTTCTACATTTTTCTTCTATTTTATTGGTTTCAGTCTATTTTCTGTTGTTTTCATCTCCTTATTTTAATCTATCTAGAGGGATCTGACCACTACACGCTATGCTTTCCAACCCCGTAACTTATTTCGCGAAAAAGTCAGTTGGGTGAAAAAAACAGTTTAACTACTAAACTAAATCAATATCAACCCAATTCGAGAGCTACTAATTATATTTTTAATAAGTAAATTATCTGTTTCTTACAAGACAATTGGATTTTTCATATATTAGGATAGCTGGAAACGTATTTTCAGTGTATGGTACATTATATTTTTAATATTCCTATCTATAATTTTATTATACTCTACTGGTAAAAATAATACAAATTTTAACACAAACTTCTGCAGAACTCAAAACAACTTATCTGCATCAACTCAAACTGTAACTTATACTTTAAAACATCAAAGTGAAATACATCAATAAAAACTTATCGAAATACGAAAAATAAAGTGACATCCGTAAAAACTCCTCATTTAGTATTTTCGATTTTCTCCTTCCTTGATATCAATCTCGAGACTTTTACGCACCAAGCAACACGAATCTCTTGATGTTCGCTCCTGATGCATATCCTATGTGAATACCTAAGTTTTTTCCACCGCTGCTTTTATACGATGGGGGCATAACCCCTTTTCTACTTGACAGCCCAACTTGAAATTTCGCTGAATATGCAACTTTCGGCGAGGGAAATATCACTTTTGCATTTATCATCGGATGCATATGAAATATGAGTGAAGAAACGGTGTGATATGGGCAGCCATCATGAATACTTTAAAAGCCCTCCTATCTAAATACGCTGGATAATAGCGTTTTAAAAATAAACCATAATATATGTTGGTACTTCAGTGCCATTCTTTATTTTAGTTATTCTAAAATAATAGTGGGTAAATAAATATTTCTGAGAAAATAACACATGTTTACTTTCCCTACAAGATTTTAGAATTTCATGAATATTTTAGAAACTCATATTTAACTACGTTGGATAATAGAATTTTAAATATACTTCATAATATAAGTGGATAAGTCCAGTTCCTTTATTATGTGTTATTCTAAAGTAATAGTAGATAAATGATTTTGACAGAATAATGAAGGTCTGCTTTCAATACAATATTTTAAGATTTCATAAATGATTTATAAGCCTTCCTATTCAAATGAGCTGTATAATGGCATTTTAAATAAAAATTACAAAATAAGTTGATAGTTCAGTGCTTTTATTATGTGATATTCTAAAGTAATAGTGGATAAAAACTTCTGAGAAATAACACATGTTTACTTTCAATACAATATTTTATAATTTCTAGAATATTTTAGAACTCTTCTTAATTAAATACGTCGGATAATAGGATTTCAAATATTCATCAAAATATAAGTTAATAATCCAGAACTTTTATTATTTGTTATTCTAAAGCAATAGCGGATAAAAACTTTTGAGAAAATAAGCCACATTTATTACTTTCAGTACAATATTTCAATGCAATTACCCTCTAGTTAAATTTTAGAAGCATTCCTATTTAAATACGTTGGAATATAACATTTTAACATCATAATATAAATTGATAGATTAGTGCCTTTACTATATGTTATTCTAAAGTAATAGTGGATAAATATTTTTGAGAAGATAGCAAATGTTTATTTTTCTTACAACACTTTAGAATTTTAGGAATATTTTAGGTGTTCTAGCTACGCTGTATTTAGTTTACTTTCCCTACAATAATGTATTCATGAAGAGGAAACATCTTCTTCGCCACTATTATTTTAGAATATTACATAATAAAGGCACTGCACTATCAACTTATTCTATAATTTTTATTTAAAATGCTATTATATAAAGCATTTAAACAGGAATACACCATTTTCCTTCAATAATATTTATTTCCTTTGCAATATTTTAGAATTTCGTGAATATCTTAAATTTTCTAACTAAATGCGCTGGATAATAACATTTCAAATTCAAATAATAAAATAAGTTGATACTTCAATACACTTCTTACTTTAGAATAACACATTATGTGTTATTCTAAAGTAGTAGTGAATAAATATTTCTCAGATAATAGCACATGTTTACTTTCCCTAAAATAATTTTAGAAGTTCATGAATATTTTAGAAGTCCGTCTAGTTAAATAAGCTGGATGAAAGCATTTCAGATGTAAATCATAAAATAAGTTAATAGTTCATTGCATTTTTTATTATGTATTGTGTTACAGTAATAGTGGGTAATTTAGAGTAGATTAGTTTTTCATTAGAAAACGAATGGCATAACCTTTAGAAGGCTAGCATGAACTGTTCTTAAGATAATAGTTTTTCTAGTGAATTCTTTAAAATTACTAATAAAAAAAAAGTTAAAAATAAAAAAAAGGATTAACGATCCTGAAATATTTTTTTTTCAAATGGCCAGGCACTTTGACCTTCGTCATTCGCCTCGATCCTGAAATATGTTGACTCTTTATTCAATATTATGCTGCAAATTTGTTAACATCATTCACGCGTATGTAGTTTGTTCCATTCATGAGAGAAAATACTTATCTAATATTATTTATATGTATATAAGACCAACAATTCGACAATAGTCATTTATATATAATAAAAGCTTTTCTTAATCTATGTGTGACGCTTGGCGACCAGTTGGCCACCAATTTATCAAAATATCGCCAACTAGGCGATATGTCGCGACATATGGACTAAAATATCGTCAAAGCTGTAAAAATAACGCTAAATTCACGAAAGTAACGCCAAATTGATGAATTAATTATTAAAATATTTTGATATATAGATTATATTGCTTAATGAGGATGCTATCAACATTAATAATTGTCACTTTAGATTTGTGAGCAATATAAGTCAATATGGTACTTCGAAATAGTTTTACATGTTGTCATCTAGAAATACTCCAAATGTAAAATTCAATGTTAAAGCATTGTGCCGGGATATTATGTAACATTTTTTCAAATCAATATATTTATTATTTTAGTTGATTTTTTTTAAAACAAAATAAAAACATGTGACAATACCTTAATGAAATGTATAATTTCATTAAGGAAAAACATCATGCTATTATATTAAGATTTAGTATAATATCTTAATGAAATGTATAATTTCATTATTTCAAAGACATATCTTTGTTGGTGTTACTGAAATTTATAAATTTTGGTTTTGGTGATATGGCATTTATGAAAAGATTGAGAATCTTTGCTCTACAACTTTGTAAGTAGTTTTTTCAGTCTATCTTACTTTTTTGCCGAACTAGATGCCCTAACTTTTTAAATTATCCGCTAGTGGCTCTGCAATCTCTTTTATTAGATCGAGTATGATCACTTGACTGTAATGTGTACAATCGTAGATCTTTCCTTATTAAGATGCTTAAGAACTATCCTATGAACTCTGTATAGTTTCTAAATCTTAATATAATAGCATGATGTTGTTTTCTATATTTCTTTATATATATGAATGAAATATATAATTTTGCATACTTTATTACAAGCCCTAAATCCTGCTTTTGATAGATATATACGATAATATTAAATAGATGATAAATATAATGCATGCTACTGAATTTTTGGTTCCAACAATAATTAATAATCTGAAATGAATGTTCTGTATACAGCAGGAAGGATAAATTTAAAGACATAAATTTGCTATGTCATTAATCATATGTATATATTCAATACATTGTAACAGCAAAGTTTGTAAACAAATATATTATTACCCCTGAATTAATAAGTTTGATGTATCCCCCCGAGTATTGTATATTTTCAACTCAAAGCCACTGCACCGATTTTCAAATTTAAATGCACACAATAGTTGGAAAACATAAAACACTTTTATGTTCTCAGAAACCAAATATAAGCTTAAGATACCCTCCCAATGAAGATACTAGACCCAATTTTTACGCGTTTATTACAATCTTGCCAGCATTGAATAGCCAATATTAGCAATGATAGCAGGATAACTTATAATGTACCACAATTTTGCGAATCTCTATTGAAACTGAATCTCAAAGTTTAGCTCAATTTACATTACACTGTAACAGTCAAGATCATAAACACATAAATCATACGTAGGGCGATTTCTTCAATTTATAATCACGCTCCTATTGCAGATATCTCTCCTATTGCTTGTACTGAAGATGATTTGCAATTATTCTGTAACCTGAGCTCAGACGAAAAACGTGCAGACGATATTTCGGAAAAAGAAATAACAGACTGTGATAACGCAGTGATATGAATCTTGACTTCGTTCATGGAAAAGAATAAGACATGTTTTATGTTACAAATTGTAATTTTTGAGCTTTTATTTATTTCAATATCTTGCTTAAAAGAGATGTGTTTTATGTTTTAAATATAAATATTAAAATCTACCATTTAGTTTGTATTCTGCAATTAAATGTTTAACAAATGTGAAATAAGTGTGCTTTCTCGTATATTATTCCATGTACATAAAGTTAACGTATAGTTAGTCATAACGCCCATAAAACAAAGATTAGTATTATCAGATTAAAGTAGATATTGAATTTACTCCCAATATGCATACATACACGTACCTTATATACCCGAAATTCAAGCTCAATCCCAAAGATTCCGAGGGTGTGAATCATTTAGCCACAGGCTTCTCCAGACACCATGAACTTACGGGTTTCAAGACTGCGGAACCTTTATACTTTAGTTAATTTAAAAATTTTACTGGAATCGAACCATGCATACACATAAACGATCAGATATGCTAACACCTATACCTTCCACCTTCTATGGACAAGGTCAGGGAGCTCACCTCTCCCGGTTGCTATCACTATATTTTTGCTTCGACGCTATTTGCGGAACACGGATATTCTTTTATTCAAGAATAATTATCAACTAGAATCAGAAATTTATTCTGGGTTTTCTAACTTGCTCTTAGGTACGAGTATAAAGGTTCTTAAACTTTTCGGGTCAAGTGTATTTTCCTAAAGCTGCCTACCCACGTCCTATTTAATTTTGAGGGAAATAAGTAAAACACATACCAACATAAAGGATGATTGATTAATTTTTATAATCATTTTAAACCTTTTACCATATTACAAATAATCAATTTTACTATTATTTATCCGGCTGTCTCTTTCAGAATTGACTAAAATATCCCCAATTTCATTTGGTTGCGATTTTTACCTCAGTGTAGGTTGTTGTTGTTGAAACCCAGACCGTCCGACCTACCAGAAAGGTGTAAGGTAACTGTTTGGACGGTCGGGAAACCTCAGTGTAGGTGCCGTTTTGAAGACCAAATATTGGTAGATGCAATATGTATTTCATAGGTGGCGTTTAAAGTTCAATAATGAAGTAATTAGAGCGAAATGAGTGGAACTAATAATTTTTCATATTAGGACTCATCCAAAATCTGACTGGAACTAAGAGTTTTTCATATTAGGACTCATCCAAAATCGGGCTGGAACTAATAATTTTTCATATTAGGACTCATCCAAAATCTGACTGAAACTAATAATTTTCAATATCAGAATTCACCCGACATTTGACTGAAACTAATTATTTTCAGTGTCGTGGTTTTTCCGACACAGGACCGCAAAGGGTAAAACCATCTGACCATGTCTGGTAATACTTCACACCACTTTTCATTTATTATTCGACTTAACATTATATGGGGATATTTATAGCATTTTTAATTGGATGATGGTTTGATAACCTCTTAAAAATGGGGTTTTACAGCTTTAAATAATCTATTTCGGTAAACATTTATCATTTTAGTGTAAATCGATAGTATGCCACAACTTCCTAATAAGTAAGCTTCCGTTTCTTATCAGCTTGAAATATGCGGTACTCTAATATTGCCTACTAGCGCTTCTTATGTTGTGTTATTTCGATTTTGAATGATCGGCCTAACCTGAGTGAATATACGGTTGTTAGTGAGATTCCTTACTTATTTTTAGTTTATTGCGTAATGAATTTAATTTTATAATTCATCAAAATGAAGATTGAATAAATAATTGATGATCAAACAACTAAAAATGCAATTAAATTGTATAAGATCCTTACAAATATGTCTGCTTTTGCGTAATTAAATATGTTAAATGTTTACAATATCAAGTATCCCCCTGTGAGATCAGTAGTTTTGATATTTACGATTATTTACGACGAAACAAAGCGCAGACTTTTAGGCACTGTGTTTTGATAGTCTTGGCCAGGAATGTCATGGCCCCAATAAATTCACGTCACAAATTGCAGGTGTGGTTGGGGAAAAGATCTCTTAGGGCCAAGACTTGAAACGAGCTTCATTGAAAAATGATAGTCAATGATGAAGCTACATCGCACTGAGGAGCAACCAATGAGAGCACGAAAAGCGTATCTGGACCTCAAGCAAAATGATGTGGCAACAAGGATATACTTCAATGATATTCAGACAATGATTGTGCAGAAGCGTTGAGATTAAAGAAAGAATGACTGCCCAGAAGCGTTAAGATTCAAGGCTCTGACTGTCCAGAAGCGTTGAGAGAAAGAATAATTGTCCGGAAGTTTTAAGATTCAAGGCAATGACTATCCAGAAGCGAAAGGGAGCTGTCATGAAATCCTAGCAGTGTTGTTGTAAGAGAGAGCGTTGGTTTTCAAGTAGTGATAAAATAGATAGCAATGATAAAAATGTACGAACCATGCGATTCACGATTACTATTAATTAAGAATAACAATTTAATCCACAAGTTTCAATTATATTTATAAAATAAATAAACTCCAATTAATGCTCTTCTTGTTCACCACACTCCCATATACGTTATTTTTTCATATTGTTTAGATCTTATCTCACTTATCTCACATGAATCACATCAAAACTGTATATATATTTCCAATTTCTACACCCTAAAATGATAAAAAAATATTGTTACAGTGACGTTAAGTTACAAATAAATTTTTACTTTTTTAATTTTGTTTAATCTATGATAGTGAACGTTATACCGTGTGAAGAAAACTTGAGCAATGTACTAAAGAAAAAATAAAAAATATAATGCAGCATAAGGCTATTTCGAGAATACACTGAATACCCTTCGTAAGTGCTAGAGAACCATCAAAAGACAAAATAGGCACAAATAGAAGAACACAGGTGGGTTATACAGTGTGTCTCACGAAGAGCATCGGAAAGGGATATATATAATCAATGGTTAGTCGTAGAATTAATGTGAATTGTGAAAAAACAATCAGCAAACGGAGGGAAATTTGCCTATAATTGTTGTACCCTCAGAACAAGTTATAATTTATTTTTTAATTTTGCGATAAGTTCATAAAATTGCAAAATGTAATTTTTTATACGACCCCTATCAAGATATGACGATTATGAATTTGAACGAGAGAAATTTATTCGGTTCCATTTGACGAAAAATTCGCTGGGGTTTATTACAATATTGTTAAGTATTTTTCGTTCCTTAACGAAAGACCAGACAGAAATGCATTATTCAAAATTAAATGGAAAAAGTTGGAAAAAAACAATTAAATCCTTTTATGATATAAGTTTTGTCATGTCTGTGATAAATAAAATGTATTAATAAAATGAGAATTATCAGTTTAAGAATTAAATCGAACTCCTATAATATCTTAAAAGACTTAATTCATTAATACTGTTTTTAATTAGATTTGTAGATACCCCCTATATTTCTTTTCAGAGGAAGTTAACTATTCACACTTGCAGCTCAGGTAAAATAAAGTAATAAGACCAGAGTTTTAATTATCGATATCTCAGTGAATTTTGCATTAAAAGGTACCGGGTAAAATCCTTTCGCACTCATTAAGAACAGAACAAAATTTTACTAATTAATAATTTTTGATTAGGTATTGAAAATATTGATTTTTTTAAATGATCAGTTCCTGTGTGTGCAACTGCCATAGTTAAATTTTCCTCTGCTTGCTGATTTTTTTTCATATATCACGTTATTTCTACAAACAACCGTTAGTTTTATATCCCTTTCGATTACTCTTTGTGAAAATTAAAATTATTGAAATTAAAAAAATTAATTAAATAAAAAAAATAAGACATTGATTACTATATGCTTTTATGAAAACTTGAAAACTGTCCCTGTAAGACCAAAGTGCCACAAATTGCCTATTGTTAAAAGTGCATTCTGTTTGTTCATTTGGCCTGGGCTAAAACTGACCTCGAAACAATTGTAGTCACCGAACTAACTACAATTCTTACCAGAGCATTTTAGCCCTCCCCACTTCCTCAAGTCAAAAGAACAAGCAGTATGAGTTCTTGACACCCTGTAAAAATATACTACCACAAGTTAGCGATTGTTAAGAGTCCATACTGTTTGTTCTTCTGATCTGAGCAAGGGGGGCTAAAAACGACCTCAAATCAATTGTAGTCATTTAATTGACACATACCTGCTCTCTTCAAGGACGTTTTTTAAGTTTTATTCTTAAAAGCAGCAGTTTTATTTATTGTAATCCTGTACTTTCCCTATAAGTCATTATATGCTATTACAAGAAAATAAGAAAATTAAATTCAAAAGTCGGAAAAGTTCAATTCATTGGCTGGAAAACATTAATAGCGAAAATATGGCCAACTAAAGTGATCACTAAATGTTCGTGTATGCAGTGTGGGAAAACAGGTAAGTCAGATTATTTTAGCATTTAGACCTCAACATGCCACTCCCAAAATCCTCCTCCTCGATCGCCACACCCTTGATCCGGAACTGGTCGAAAATAATCTGGAGTTGGAATTTCTCTCAGTTCCGGTATACATATACTTTATCATACTAAATTACTTAATCTCTTCAAAGTAAGCACTGCAAATTTCAAACAATTTACAGCGGTTTAAATTAGTTAGGCTATAAGTAGTGGTGGATGCTGTCAAAAATGAATAACTTTAGTTATTTGTCATTACAGTATTTCATGACTTGCTTTAACCGGAGATATTTGCCGTTATTTGAAACAGCCTTAAAAGTTTGTAAATGAGGGAATTATGCTAAAAATCTCATACATCTTGAAACTGAGAACTAGAGTTTAATTTGCAGTTATACCGTATATAGTCTACAAGAATTGGATGATTATAAATATGCTGTTTATTAGGGGAAACCTGAAACCATTTGGTCCATTGTCCTTAGGATTTCAAATTTAAATTTGACGACGCAGAAGTTGTTTTGACTTTTGTGAGATCTGTTCGTTCTTTGCATGTGTTAAAAATATTTATCATAATTATATATCAAATACCCTATCTCTCTGTATATATATATATGTGTATATATATATATATATATATTACATATATATATATATATGTATATATATATATTAATATATATATAATTTAAAATAATAAAATCGAAAGCGCATGAGTGCAAATCAGTAAACACAGCATGAAACCGCGGGCAATATAATAACGTGTATTCAATAGCAGAAAGTAAAAAGTAACGAGGAAGGGCTGAAATAGTAGAGCACGGAAAGGCCAGGACAAGGAAAATAAATCAATGGATAGTATATCTGCCAGAAACGACTTCAGGGGCACATTCTAGACAGATATACTAAGATCCGTTGTTTCTATGATTGCATAAAAACACGTGATTAAAATTTTATGCACTCTGTGCCCAACAATGTAATAAACAAGATTAACAGAAAAACGACCGAAGAGGACAAAATTCAACTTAAAAATATAGAATACCATATAATCATGAAAAATGTAGCGCACAAATGCACAGACATGCAAAAAAAGGGCAACTCACAAGTCTGAAGGTCGCCAGCATGAATAATCTTCATGGGAGTCCACCACGTGATCCAGCTTGAATGATTACCATGCGAAAAACCGCGATGGGATGGACCAGACCAGAGAGAGTGGAAGTAGTTGTGCATATTTCCGATGAGACAAACCCAAGAGTTCAGAAACTAACCGAGAAGTGATCGAAAACATTTAAAGTATGGATAACACTGTTTTTTGGAGCCTGTTTTTAGCCTGTTTTTGTTTTATTTGCTTTTTAGATATCCGCCTTAACGGTTTTATTAGTCTTTTAAACTTTTTTCTTTACCCGCTGAGGCGTTTTTTAAAATTGTGCACGTTTTTTGTGTAACCGAAATTACTGTTTTTGTAATATTTGCATATTTTTATTTTTGCCCGCCGCGCCGGTGTTTATTTTATGGTGTTTCCACTACTATTGAATATCGTACGTATACGGCAATCTACATATAAGGTGGAAAAATTATACATATAACATAGACTGTTGAGACGATTAATATGTGATAGTGTACACATATTAATCCAGGCGTTTGATGCGGAGCAAATAGCTAATGATTAGATTTTTAAAAACTTGGTTACTAAGACAAGAAGAATAATGAGAGAAGAATTTTACATTACATTTAAATTGATGTCTCTTATCATAAATAGTAGTATTGAATGAGCTACTTTGTATATAAATGGTCATATCAAGATAAGTCAGAGATTTGGAAGGGTGGGATTCATTAGGTATTAATTCAAGATTGGATGGATAAATATTAAGTATGGGTAAAGGATCATGTGCAGAATGAAGATAGAGAAAAACATCATCAATGTAGCGAAAAATAAAATGTTATGTGTAAACAGAGTGGATTGTCTTTCGTAAAAGTAAAGATAGTTTTTGATGAGCTTTGTCAGCTACTAGTGGATACTTGCGGTACTCCAATCGTTTGGAGGTATACAGCATTACCATGTACAAGATAGTTGTGAAAAAGAACAAAATGCAATAAATTATTAAAGGTAGACGAGTCATATTTAGTAAGAGTATTGAACTTGAATTGATCGAAGAGTTGTTTAATGACAGAAAATAAATCTTTTAAGATGATGTATGTTATTAGAAAGATCTTTAAAATCTAAAGTTTTAATTGAGTCACTGGTAGTAAAGGATTTCAGTTTTTGAATAAGTTCACAGCTGTTTCTGGTGATGGAATGTGGTTATTTGGAAATTTTATGAAATATACTGTTTAAGACTTTGAGAAGTTTTTTATCAGCTTTTGTTGCGTAAGAGTTATGTCCAATGGTAACTGTTCTATATTTTACTGGGTCCATGTGAAATTTGGGTATGATTACTAAATATGAAATGTTTAAATTTTGATGAGTATCAAAAATTGTTTGTACTTGGAAATAAGTTTTCGTCTTAAATCATGTATGGTTGTTTTTTGCAATTTGAAGGTATTTATTTGATTTAAATTGGATAATAATGTTTTAATGTAGAAATTTTTGCAAAAAATAGCATAGTTCGATGCAGCTTTGTCAACATACTTAAAAACTAAGAATTGTTGCATATGTGTAATGGCTTGTTTTAATTTTGATAATTGAAAATTAGACTTTGGAATATGCGTATGTGATAGCTTAAGTTGAACATAGGATAAAATTTTAGATTTCCAGACACAAAAGGCTTCCATTGGTATGGAATGCGTAATGGACATTTCATAGATGAATTTATCAAGATCAAGGGAGAGCGTGTTAAGGATAGATTTAGAATGATTTTTAGAAGGTAGTCTATATTTAGTTCCATATGACATAATGAGTTTCAAGGAAGGGTTAGTGATTATATCTAAGTTTCCCGTTATTACATGACCAAAATGGGTGTTTATAAATGGTTGCAATGCAGGGGAATGACAATTACACACATTATTTTTATCTATCGGAGTTGAGGAGGATGGTTCAGTAGGTGTTGAAACCTGGTTATAGTTAAAAATAAGCCTACCGAACGGGATATTATATTTACATGATTTAACGATATTGATATTTTTATTGGAAATTCATGTGATATGTGATGGAAAAGTTGGGTGATATTGAAGGAATCAATGATGGTGTTTAAAAAGTTAATGACACAGTAAGAGTTAGAGGGAGGGATAGTAGGTTGAACATTAGCAGGCATTAAGCTACGAATGAGATAATGCGCTCTGGTGACAATTAAATCAAAGAATAAGTGGGAGAAGTGAGAGCATAACAAATTTAAATTAATAAAGATATTATAAACAGTGTTCATTTTTTTTTCTTAATAGCAAAAATCCACGTTTTACATTCAGTTATATTGAAGGAAGTTTCATAGAGATTTAAAAGCCTATTGATTTTATTAGTTTTCGTGTCGAGAAAGTTTGAATTATTGCTAGTATGTTTATTGGCCTTACTACCTCTTTTAATGCGCTTGAAATTTTTAGACTGATTAACATTGTTTGAAGTTTTGATGAGGTTGTATATTGATAATAGTTGTTGTGTGTAGTCTACGAAGGATTTGCCAATGTTTTGGTTAAAAAAAAGTTGATTCAGACCATAAGGGAATAGACATTTGTGTTTGATTACATAATTGTTTAAAAAAATAATCGATGATGGAGATTTGGTATTATGTCTAGAATAAAGATAATAATGTTTTCAAATCCATGTTTTTGAAAACGTTCAAACGTGATACAACATTCCTTTTGTTTACCATTAAAATTTTTATATTCCTGAGATAGAGATTAATTCTAAGATGTAGATGATTTTTAGTTTGTCCTATATAAGCAAGATTACAGATTTTGCAGGGGATTTTGTAGATGCAATTAAATACTTTGCAAAAATTAAGAATTTTCTAATTGTCGATTTGTGTGGGATCAGGGACGGCACAAGTATTACATGTTTTGGAATTGCATGAAGCAAAAGTAAGATCCTTGTGATAATCATAGGAGGATAAAGAAGGATAAAATAAGCACTGTTGGTCAAGGGTTTCTCATTCTTCATTTTAAGAAAACTAAATCTAAATAATCCTTATTATATTTCTATGTTATTCTATTAGTTATAGTTATGCCATATAAGATTACGGAAATATTTTGGAAGAATATTTGGAAGATTATTTCGGAAGAATATAAATATTACTATCATCTCACGCCTTCATTTTATCACGCCTTCATTATATTACAAATGGATACAGCATGTTTTATTCTCCAAATTCTCCTGCGCTTATAGTTTTATATTTGAGAGCGGGCGGGTTACATGCAATGTTTTAATGCGATATTTTTTTGAAAAGCAATATAAGGACAATTAGAAAACTCACATATTTTAAAGCACAAGCAAGAATGTTACAAACCCAGACCACTCGTCTGACCCAAAGGGTTTGTAGCAGCTGTTTGAGTGGCCGGATAAGCAAGAATGTGTATATCTACAAGTCTTTATATATATCTAATTTAAATATCTTGTAATAGCTATTACAAATTTCTCGAAATGTATTTGTTACAATCACTTTGAATCCTACTTTTTTCGATCAAATAAGAACGAAACTGATTCGGATTATCAATAACAAGAAAGATCAATCATGCATAAAGCACTGATTATGAAACACTTTCCAACTTCAATGGAATTTTATTTAAACATCTCTAAAATGCGATACCTTCCTCGGTAATATTTTTTAAATTATCGTAATACTACAATAATTTATTATATTTGAAAACTTCATCGAAAACAAATGAACTTTATTCAAATGACATCATCTAAATATAAATCGGCTGGCTCTCAATATAAAAGCAGCATTTCATTCATTAACTTTTTTTCTATTCCTTTCGTTTATTACAATACTGCAATAATTTATTTTATTTCAAAACCATGGAGGTACAAGTAATTTAACTCTATGCCTAAAACTACATCGAAAAAGTCGTCTGTTTCTGTATGTAAAATCAATGAATATTTCATTCATATCAGCTATATTGCAGACTCCATGAGCTAAATAATTTTGCGTTAAAGAAATGCAGCAATTCTTATACAACTCATTCTACATCTGTTGGTGTTTACATTCTCCATAAGTGAAAATTAGGCTTCGTTGTAGAAATAATCAAAATTTGATGATCATTTAACCTCAAATATATTGTAATTGCGTTGTTTCAGAATGTAGATGCGCAGAATTTAAGCAAAAATAAAGCGGTTTTAGGATGGATACAACACTAAATATAAATTAAAAAGAACTTTAACTAGATCCTAACCAGATCCTTTTCCTATAGCTGTTCCCAGTCCGTTAAAAAATATGCGTGCATTAATTATCCAGTTGTCTGATAGGTGTTGTTATCTAGTTTTCTTAAATCCATTTCTAGCCAGTTCTCTAAGAAAGGATTCATACTAATGTTTTCAATGATTTTGAGAATTTCATGATAATTGTTGCCAGTCCTAGTTCTTAAATAAACTATAAAATATGAAAACCTACTATCAGTACAATGAGGAATTCCAAATTCCATGTACGATGCTGAACGTTTTCATGTTAAATGCATAATTTAACAAGAAAATTTCTTTCTGCCAATTGCTCTCTGGACTCTCTAGGATTATTCTGACATTCTATTGCATTTTTTAAACACATGAAGTCTATTTTTACCAGAAGTCTCAGTTTAAAATCGATTTCGAATTACTATGAACAGGTATGCATACAAATCGCAACCGGGATACAATCCCAAATCATTCGGGTCGGAAAGCCAGGGAATTAAACTATCGAGGCTCGCCTTGAAGCACACGGAAATTCTCTATGGAAGGAATGTCTGCACTTTTGACTCAAATATTCTGTAAGAGGTTTTTGAGCCTTGAAAGCTTTGCGTTTTCCCCCCCCAAAAATAATTTTCTCAAATTTGCAAAGAACCTTGCTGCCGTACCCGGGACTTGAACTGCGCATTTTTGTACTGGTCAACCAATACTCTCTAAATTGAACTGTTGGGATGGATTTGTATGTTCTTATCTCTGAAGTGGACTCTGTTCTTCTCTCTCTAATATAAGACTAACGTAAACCTTGACAATTTGACCGACCATCTCCTGTTATTTTTATATCAGGTTAGTCCTCTGATGATATTTTTATCCTCCAAGTTATCTTTCTATGTGGTCCGTGGCCCCTAAATTCGACATCAGCGTACAACGTCCTAGAAAACACTAAATTCGTTCTAGTCGTATTAGTGCCAAATTAGGCCTCCGAGAGTATTTCACTATCCTGCAATATTAATTTGTTTGAACGCTGTTGTAAGGAACCTCACTGTATTAATAGAGGTTCGAACCGCGGATTTATGTACAAGCCAGCAGACCCTTTTCCAATTAAGCTACTAAGACGAAATTCCTCCCTCTTATCATCATGTGAATTCTGCAACTTATTCTTTGCAGAAAACAAATCTCCATATTTTTAGTGTGCATTCTATTAAAGAATAATTGCTGATACATCGTCATGCAACCTTGTGAACGGATTTTGCGTTTTTTCAAATTAATAATAAAAAGCTGTTCAATACATATTTCAACAAAACGTATACGTTCCAAAATAATTGCAAACTTCTCTTTTGAAATTTCTTCGTTCAAATGCCAAGTGTCGTAGAAATTCACTATTTTTCGCCCTTTCCATTTATCATACCCGTTAGTCAATGCAACTTTGCAATGCGAAACGTTAAGTGTAATGAGTTATTTATAACAACATTACCTTAGTTATTTTTAGTGCCAAGAGAAAATATACAAATTATCGTGAAAAAAAATGAAGCGGCGATCTGTCAGATGCACATTATAATCTTTAAAAATGATAAATAGGCTTCAGAACTCCGGAAAGTAAAGGGTACATGATTTATTCTCAGCCATTTATCAACTTTTATTAATTTGGACTACTGGGTATAAGAAACATTTATTGGACTGCTGGCAGAGTCACGATTAGGCCAACTTCTTCAGAATAAGAAATCAATTCTGCAATTGCGTTTTCATTTTTGTCGCGAAGAGGAGTATCGAACATTCAGACGTTGCATTTTTCTTTTAGATGTTTGGATATTTTAGCCTTTCAAGAAGAAAATATTACGTCATGACAAACTTAATTCCTGTGTCTGATTTCTTTGGATATACTTAATTGATATATTTCTCTTGTATTAAATACGAAGCACTGTGGGGGTTTTAACATAATATAATTTTTAAAATGTTTTTTATTTGAAATTACGAGATGTCTTTATTGATGATTATTAATACAGTCGAATTTAGGTGTTCTCTTTTATAAAAACGTGTATGTCCTCTTAGTTATTATATTAAGGAATATTACTTAATTTTTTGGATTGTAAAATATTTCATGAAATATCTTTACTAAAAGGAACAACTTAGGAGAAGTCAGTTGTTTCCTTATAGGACACTTGAAGCTTCCAAGCCATATTCGAAGGCCGTGAATCACATATTCAAAGCATGTGTTGGCGAATCCTCGAAAATTGTTCATGTGTGCTAATTCGATATAAATATTCAAAGGTTGACACTCCACCTGGAGCTTCGAATATGCAATAATAAATTATTTCTGTCTGTTTACTTAATGAATTCTCATTGCCCAAGAATGTTTAATCTATTCTCTTTTATATTTGATTAATAGTGTATAATCAATAAACTTTGATAAAATAAAATAATAATCTGTACATCAATATTTTTACATAAATTATTCTAATCCCAAGGTTGTAAGACTATATCTCATATCTTTTATATTTTGGATCCTTATTTGTTTTATTTTCGATAGTTCAGGCCATCATTGAAGTGGGTCTGTTGAGTTGCTTTATCTTGTTCACTTATATGACTTTTCAGAAACAAAAGTTTTTAAAGTAAAAATATAACTAACTTCAAAATTGTTCGTGGCTATTGCTTTCTTTAGTTAAACTTCTTTACGCATTAATCAAATACATGTTAACCTTTGTTTAAAAAATTACCGTGAAACTTCGCATATTAACTAGTTAAATGAGATATAGTAATTGTTTGTGTAATATGGTTTGCGTTGCGATTGATTTCATATAGTAGGAACATAAATACGTGTACGAGTAGAATTATTACCTCCGTTGCACTTCGTTCATGCTAGTCAGGGATTCTGCACATCATCCTATCACTTTCGTATCATTGCTGAGTTCATATGGAATGATAGCTAGTTTATCTGAGATCACCGCAGACTATCATTTTCGAAATAATTCCTAAATTTTTGTTTTCAAAATTGCGGGTTATGTCGATGGGATATATTGCTCAAGTCCTCATTCCAATCATTCCTTTTGTTCAACTTACTTGCAAGTCTCTAGGTCAAAATATGAGTCCCGCCTTGTATCCGGTTACTGAATTTTTTTTCATTAACAATTGGTGCACATATTTAAATTTAGTGGCCGAACCATATTCTTATTAGCAGACTTAGGCTTGTCATCCTTTTTACGTCTCTTCTATTCGTTTAAAAACCGCCGTCTGATCTTTGCCACTTTTACTTACCCATTCTGTAAACTTGGCACATACTGGTGATCTCTTAATATCCATCACATATTAAACTATGTCACCATGAATGCCCTAGGTACCACATTACCACCATTGTCTTAATATCTGTGACGAAAATACGTGAAACAATATCCATCAGTTGGTATCACTTACTTAATGCACTTTTCGTGGAAATATATTTTGACATTTTTTGCTCTCTTTCTAACCTATTATCAAGTAAAAGATTCAGTGTATCATGACACAGATTCTGTTCGCTCTTAAAATTAGCTGTTTTGGACACGACTGGATATTTAATTAGAATATCCCCCTTTTACCAATCGTGTAGTAGATGGTTGAGGCACGCGTGCAGGTAGAACGGGAAGTTGACGGGGGCCACGCAACACATATATAATATTCAAGGTTTATGTCGTGGTCTCTGATATGTGAGAGAATTTCACGGCATTCCTTTTAGCGTTGATGTATTCTCTGCTATGGACGGAAACTTGTGAAAGTAAAAAATGATAAACTAAGGGGTAGATAAAAAGAATGAGCAAAAAAATATTAGAAAACATAAACGTGTAAGAGAAGTACTTCATCCTGATTAGAAAAATAAAATATTTTAAACCTAAAATGCTCTTAAGAGAATCATAGTATGTTAATTTATAAAATTTATAAATATATGTCAACTATATACTCATTTTTATTTTAAAATTATTACAATCCGCTGGAAATAATAATCGAACAGGAAATTCTTCGATTACACAAAGCATGCAATCAGAAGACCAATGAAAGAACCTTACAATCTCATTCATAAAAGATATTGTTGTTGTTGAGACCCAGACCGTCCGACCTACCAGAAAGGTGTAAGGTAACTGATTGGACGGCCGGGAAGAGCCACCCAATTTAGACCGGAACCCAGTGGGGGAGGCATCCACAGGGACCGTACTCTCCATCCCCTACCACCAACCTCTCGGAAGGACTTACGGACCCACATGTTTAACGTGATCGTACTCCGCGTGAACACGGCGGCAGTTTTGGCAGTGGCTGGAATCGAACCCGGGCCTACCGAGTGCAACTCCAGCGAGCTAACCAATGGGCTACCGCGCCCATAAAAGATATTGTTGTTGTTGTTGTTGTTGAGACCCAGACCGTCCGACCTACCAGAAAGGTGTAAGGTAACTGTTTGGACGGCCGGGAAGTGCCACCCAATTTAGACCGGAACCCAGTGGGGGAGGCATCCACAGGGACCGTACCCTCCTTCCCCTACCACCATAAAATATATTGTGAACGATCCCAACCTCTTCCAGTTGTTATCACACCATATTTAAGCTCGGGCGTAAGCTATAGCATATCACAACTAAATAAGCCGAAATTTGGCTGTCATAATAATTCCCTGGAATCACAAATTAATCACCAGTTTCATGTATTGCGCCCAACTAGGCTACTATATATATACCCAAATTTCACCCGTCCCCATCAGTTAATTATCAGTCAATTAAACAAATCATCTTATAATTAAATGGTAAGTTTAATAATATCTTCAGATATAGAAACATCCACCAAAATTTCCTTTGTAATTTTTCTCACTCATTCCACTCCTAATTGCAACTTTTTTGTACGTCCAAGCTTTGTACTTAATAAAAAATTTTAATTACTCAATAAATAATTAGTTGGTAATGTCCGATGATTTTTTTTATTTTAATGTAAATTGGCACCAAGTGGACTCATCCGATGCCTACTTTTAGGTCGTTGTCAAGATTCAAATTGATCATTTTCTGCATTCATTTTTCCCGTTTCTCCTGTTATACTTTCAATTCCAATGATAATTTGCTGCCCAATATTCGCATTTAAAAATGTGGAACACTTATACCTAAATATTTGTTGCTTATTCTTTTTAAGTTATGAACATACAATAATACAGCACATCACGAATAGAAAATGTAATATTTCCAATACCCTAATTATAAAATATTCTGAATATATGTTCTAAAAAATAACTCTGAGACCTATCAATCGGAATAATAAAAACAACATTATAATGTTTACTAATCCAAATTATTTTAATAGCAACAGTTCACATTTAATTCTATCACCACTTAGTCGTCACTATCTTTACTCCTTAAACATTCAAGGTCAACTTCAACTCCTGTTTAAAAATAGATGACAAACACTTCACAAAATGTTAATTAAGGAGTAACAGCGTCTCTTCAGCTGCCACCTCGTTTCAGTTAGAAACTGACTAAATAAATAATGAATTGACAGATAAATGGTTTGTTTACTATCAGTTCCCCCACTATGTGTGCTGTATGCTCCTAAATCCATCAGCCGTGCTCATTTAATTATTCCACTTTCCATGGCAAGGTAACCAGGATATTTGCTATGCTTTTTTTTCCAGCTGTCATGCAAATCGATTGTCACAATCAGAACTCTGATTCAGTTCGTTCTTAAAATATATGCTTTTGGACACATTTTGGTGTTTAATTTGAGTAACTCTTAAAATTATACTGTAGTAAATAGTAGGCAGGCACATGTGAAATGCAATTCAACAATTTTTCAATTATATCTGCCAGTCTGTGTGTATCTTTCCGCCTTTTGAGTCTGTCTCTTGAACAACTATAGACCGACAGACGCACATATATATCCACACAGTTTATATGTATGTAGTTTATACAGTAGGGAAATAACACTTATCATTTTTAAGGTCTATATCAATGATTTTGATATTATGTATACGTTTAAGCATCCCGATATTCAACGATTTGCTTAAAATGTATTAAAATCGAAAATGATAATGTAAAAGAATAAAGAACAGCAAATTTAGAAAACATAAAACAGACGTATATCCAGAAAGTGTGTAAATGCCGAAAAATTATTTTAAATATAAAATACACTCGGTAATAGTAAATTATAATCACCCTATATAAAATACAATTCTATAGACTGCATTGTGTAGAATCACATTTTATTACTGTATGGTTTGTATTGTAGGGATTACTTCAATTACAAAAGGAAAAATAATTATCATATTACCAACCGGATATAGGTTGTTTGATTTCCGACTGTCAAAAATCCAGACCGGCCGGCCCATCCGAAGACAGCAGAAAGGTGGGCTGCCGGGAAAAAGTTATTTCCGACTGTGAAAAGTCCTTTATAGTGGCCCCCAAACAACTTAATACGGCAAGTTAGATACTAAAAATGACTGAAACTTGAATATCATCAGAATTCGATGTTTACAAGATTAGGATATCTGGTAGTGATTTGAATTCATATAAAGTTACTTTAAACAGAATAATATACGTCAACAAATAACAAAGGGATCAGGTCATACAGTTCAGATTTGTACACTTATGTAAATTATAAAATAGGAGACAATGGGGTCAATTTTAAAGAAAGAAAATACGATAATCGTCTTAGTTCTAGGTACAGAGTGTCATCCAGGCAATAAAAGCTGAATGACTGGCTTCTTTGGTTTGCCAAGATTTCTTTGAATCATATTGTTAATTCTTCTAAAGTATATAGATAAATTTCCTTTTAAACTTATTATATATATATTTTTTAATTTTATGAATATATGTTTTCATATTTGGCTGTCTTCAACAGATAAAATTTTTATTGCTCATTCATGGAACGTGCTAATTGCTTTATAGAATCACACTTTCAATTTATTTGCATAAATTAAAGCTCCTATTCTATAAAATTAATGTTTACAGAAATTCTGATTAATTTAAAATTTTACGTTGATATACCCATCCATTTCAAATGCTGTCGTTACTTCTTAGTTTCTTGCATTAAATACTGAAGATCAGTCATTATTTAAAGAATCTTTGACAAGACGCTCTTTATACGTGAATTAAGGAGCTTCACTTCAGCTGCGCTTTCCAAATCATTTCAAAAAACAAATTGTTTAAATAAAGAGTAACTTGACGGATGATAACCGTTTGTTTACCACCATTTCTTCACTATCTGTGTTACATCGTTACATGTGCCAAAATCCATCAGCTGGGCTCACTTAATTATTTCACCTTCCGTGGTAAGATATCCTCTGTCTCTTGTTGACTTTTTTTTCGCTTACTTCCCTGCCGAGACACGCAAAAAGATTCTCTGAAACATGACTTCGATTGAGATAGATCTTAAAATTAGCTTTGGAACACGACTGCGTGTTTAATTAGAAACGGTGTCCTGCTCCTGGTGTGGTGGATGGTACATATACGCGTGCTGATAGCACTTGAAGTCAGTAAAGACTGTGCAAAATATAAAGCTCAAAGTATATGGCATGTCTCTATTTGTGGAATAATAACAAGCCTTCAAGTTGAGCAGTGATAAATTAGAATGAACGTAGTGCATGTAGCAAAATTTAAAACCATAAGGCAATTACATATAGTAAAAATTACAAACGATAATTTTAGCGAATATAAATACAACATATTGCTGTTATTGCACACATACAGTATATCCTCAAAATATGTTTATTTTAAAAGATTATAACTAAATAGAAATTAAGTTACACAAATTTAA
This sequence comes from Amaurobius ferox, assembly GCA_951213105.1. Classification (NCBI taxonomy): domain Eukaryota; kingdom Metazoa; phylum Arthropoda; class Arachnida; order Araneae; family Amaurobiidae; genus Amaurobius; species Amaurobius ferox. Next base: position 71,208,418 of record OX578133.1, on the reverse strand, counting down.
TTAATATTATTACAACACCTGTTTGAAATAATTGTGTATATATTAAAACATAAATATAATTGACATGTGTGGTGTCAACATATGGCGCCAGTACCAACGAGTGTTAGGTAACACTATTTGTGACGTACAGTATAAAAATAATTCTATACTTGATGAATAATAAAATAATTCTACACAAAATATACTTAATGATCACAAGTAACACCTGCAATTTCTAAGTCAGCAAAAACGTGAAAAGCGATTTCTATCGATTTGATATATTTTTCATATATAATTTTTTAAGCCTTTTCTAAGAGAATTTCAAACAACTTTGAATATTTTATTTATTTTTACTTGTTCCAGCTTTCGAGAGCAAACATAATTCTTCAATATAACCGTCAGATTTGTTTATTATGAATTTAAACTTTCTTGCTATGAAACTTTTAATATCTCATTGATGAATAATTTTATTTTGTTGTAATTTTAATGCATCTTAATAAACCATTTTCATTTAATACAGACCGTTATTGGGTAACAGTATTCATATATTTTAATGTGAAATTATTATTTTAATGTCAACAAACCTTTAACAAACATTTCTCTACTCAGTTTTATTTGATACATTTACACAATCAATGGTAATCATTGTTTAAACATTGGTTCAGAGTTATCCGCTAAATGTGAATTAACGAAAATCAGCCTCTTTTCAGCTACACCCTTCCAGATTGTCTCAAAAACAAACTGCCACTGTAAATAGTGGCTAGATGGATGATAGCTATTTGTTTACCACCAGTTCTACGCTATCTGTGTCACATATATCAAGACACATTATTCTGTAATAAACTCATTCTGGTTTCACTTAATTATCCCATTTTCTATGGTAAGATATCACGAATCTGTTTATATTGTTTGTTTTTTGCTCTTTTCCTTCTGTCACGAAAAAGGTTCTCGAAATCAAGGTCCGGATTCAGTTTTAAAAATTTACTTTTTCAATTTAAGTATAGCAGTTTGCTTTAATCGTACTTTGCATGAAACAGGCACGAATATGGTCAGAGAGGAAATATGTAAACACCACGGTTGGCAAATGCATAAAACTCTACAATTATGTCGTGGTCTCTGACGTTCGAAACACATTTACTTCTCCGGCAATGTAGTAATACAATTTATGTCTGCAGAAGGGAATTGTAAATTTCCGAATTAAAAATTAAAACATTAAAAATAGAGCGGAAGTATTTTTAACCGTTCTCAAATTAAAACAACAAAAAAATTATGAAAAAGCCTCCATATGGTGGTAAATGGTGTGTACACATTGCAGAGTCCACTTCGATGATAAGAGCTTGCAATTTCGCCCCAGTAGCTCAACGGCAGAGCGTCGGCTGTCCAGTTCCAAAGTCCAGGGTTCGATTCCCGGTTGAGGCAGCAAGTTTCTTTACAACTTCACATTTGCATTACAGAATTAGTAATTTTACTAGCAGAATACCCGTTGAAAATCAACGATCTCGTAATAAGTAACCCCTGAATATTGTCATTTTTAATAATTCGCTTTTCACATTTATTCGGCAAATCGAATATTTTAGTGTGCGGAACCCCCGAAAGAAGAAAATATTGGGCATTTTAAATTGCGCACGTCTTCCTTTCGAACCATCTACCAGTACACCAAATTAATGTCTCTATTACATCCCGAAGCATACTAATTTATCATCTCCCCTTTTTAACGCTTTTCTGTTTTTTATCAAGTAATTACCTCATATACTTAATTTCAAGCCTCTATCACATTGTAAAGCAGGCGTTTTTCATTTGTTCGTCAAATCGAACATTTTAGTTTGCGGCACCCCCTACAATAGCAAATGTTGGAAAACTGAAATTACACAATTTCCTCTTTCCTAATTATCTACACGTATACCAAATTTGAAGTCTCTATCTCATCGCGAAGCATGCTTTTCCTATCATTCATCACAGACAGACAGATGGACAGACAGACGAACACTTGGCAATTAGCATATATAGATAGATTATCTTTTGCAAATTTATTTCGTACAAGCATACGAATTGTTTGAGTAAGCCGAAGATATATATATATATATATATATATATATATATATATATTTGAAATGTAATAATAAGAATTATGTAAATATATATATATATATATATATATATATATATATATATATATACACCCTAAGACAAAAAATCGACGCACCCAAAACAAATTATTGAAATGAGACAAAATTTAGTACGTGTAATGTGGATGTGCAGGAATATAAATGATTAGAATTTCAGAATAATTGGATGATTTATTGCACGGAAAGATCTACACAAAGTGAGTAGGTCAATATGGCGTTGATCCACATCTGGTCTTGATATAAACTGTTACCCGACGTGGCATTGATGCATAAAGTTGCTGGATGGTGTTCTGAGAGATATTGTTCCAAATGGCCACCAATTGTCGACCTAATTTGTCTATATTCTGGGATGGTCTCAAGCGACGCCCCATCTCAGCCCAAATTTGCTCAATAAGCGAGAGATCTGAGATCTGGCTGACCAAGGAAGTGTGTTGTAAGCACGCAGATAATCAATAGAGAGGTGTGCCGTATGTGGTCTGGCATTATCTTGTTGAAAAGTTAGCCCGGAGTATAGCGAAAGGAATGACAATACAACGGGTCGTAGAATGTCGGTAACGTACCGCTGTGCTGTGATGGTGCCACGGAGAACTATCAAGGGGATCCGGCTATCAAACGAAATGACACCCCAGACCATAACTCCCTTTTGTCGGACCATATGGCGTGTGACAGTAAGAACAGGATCCTGACGATATACGGGCTGTTTCCAGACACGTCTGCGCCGCTGGTCATCGGGACTCAGTTCGGGACTCAGTTCGGGACTCAGTTCGGGACTCATCACTGAAGACAATTCGTTCCCAATCCGAACAATTCCACATTGATCGGGCCCGGGGCGCGGTAGCCCATTGGTTAGCGCGCTGGAGTTGCACTCGGTAGTCCCGGGTTCGATTCCAGCCGCTGCTAACACTGCCGCCGTGTTCATGCGGAGTACGATCACGTTAAACATGTGGGTCCGAAAGTCCTTCCGAGAGGTTGGTGGTAGGGGAAGGAGCATACGGTCCCTGTGGATGCCACCCCCACTGGATTCCGGTCTAAATTGGGTGGCACTTCCCGACCGTCCAAACAGTTACCTTACACATTTCTGGTAGGTCGGACGGTCTGGGTCTCAACAACAACAACATTGATCGGGCCCGGCACCATTGCAATCGCTATTGCCGATGCATACTGGTCAGTGTTAAGCGGCGTAATGAACGCCGCGAGTATAGATTCCACTCCCGTAGTCTTCTATTAATGGTCCGAGTTGTCACTTCCGTGTTTGTCACAGGTTGGTGGTTGATAGCGACGAATCTCATGCTGTCATAGTTGCTCTGACAGTAGCTCTATCTTCTCGTACTGTCGCCGCTCTAGGTCGTCCGCTGCACACCTGCCGCTGACATCTGCCACCCCGGACCCATTCCTGAAAACATCGCCTAATTGCTGCTTCGCTCCTACCCAAATGCCCAGCAATTCGTGGGTGTGCCAATCCAGCCTCATGCTGTCCGACAGCACGCCCTCTTTCAAACTCCTTTATATGCTAGTAATGACCGAGAATTCGCCGGCGAGGCACTGTTACAATAAAGGTACATAAACTCAATCGAAATCCACTGCACGTTTTGTTCCTAAACACGAGGTTAGCTCCTTATATACACCACCATGGTGCTCAGTTTCAATGCGCAGTAGTTCCGACTAATCATTCATTAGCTGCGAATTTTTGACCATTTGCATATTTGGTCGAAAGGTGTTTGCATGTAAAGTTTCATTACTATCGGATTATTTTGCGGGATGCTTCGATGTTTTTGTTTTAGAATATATATATATAAGTTAACCCCACCTTTGTTCCAATGTGCGTGTCAAGGCACTTCGGCACCAACGCGGTCTACCTAATTGGCTATGTTCTAAATACATGTCTGAATTGAAACTACATGCACGACCGCGTAATATGGGATTCAGAAGGGAATAAAGTTAACCGCAAGAGTGTGTGGTTAGTTCATAAGCAGGCTTCATTCTAAAGGTAAAGAAAATGGATCTAAGTCTCGCAGATAAAATTGTATATTAATCGGATCAATGGCGGCTGGGGTGTATCAAACCGCAAATTCGTTAAAATTAAAAAATATACATTAAATTTTACCTCGGCTAGTATTTAACTCATATTGATGGAATAATGTAAAAAAAAATACACTTCAATATAAAAATATTCGTCAAGTACAAGAAACAAAAAACTTTTTCCAAAAAAGTAATGAAATATCAAAACGGCTTGCAGCAAGTACCCGCAGATCTGGAGTTGTCCTTTTAGGTAGCGTATCCTTCTAAAGTATCCTTTTAGGTAGAGTTTCCTTTTCAAATATCACGTAGCGCCTTCGTGGTCAACTACTCACTTGCTATTAAATAAATAAATTTTACTTTAAATATTTATAAAATTGTAACTTTGTTAGCATATATATTAAATTACTTTTATTTTATTTACATATCATATAAAAGTCTCTAAGAAAAGATGGAATTTATTTTAACAAAAGAAATTCTATACACCACATTTCGATGTCAACAGTTCGTACCTAATAAACAAGGTTCCTCCTCTTTTCCACATTTTCGCATTCATTAATTCAAAGTTAACCTTTGTTTAAAGATTTGCTGACAAACGGTTCATTAAATGTCAATTAACGAGCATCAACCTTTCGCAAACAGAATTCTTCCAAATCGTCTCAGAAACAAACTACTTTATAAATAGTGAATTTACAGATTTTAACATTTGTTTACCCCGAGTTACTCACTATCTTCGCCTCATGTGTCACGAGCCATCAGCTGGGTCTACTTAATTATTCCACCTTTCGTTGCTAGATATCTGGACTGTTTTTGTTTGCTTTCTTCCCCTCTGTCACGTAAAGATATTCTCAAACCCTGGCTGGGATTATTTCATTCTTAAATTTAACTTTCGGATACGACTGATTGTTTAATTAGAGTAGTTATCATATGGTGATGTAGATGGAATAGACACGCATGCGAGTATTACAGTAAGCCGTTGGAAATCATGAAATACGTATGTAAGATTCAGGTGGTATGATATATATCTGATGAATACTTTCATGCATCTTGTTGTACGATGATGTATTCCTTGCAATAGATGGGAAGAGTTGGAGAATCTTAAAATATTGAAGTAAAAGTACATCAAAAATTTTATATAATGAATGAATGTTTGTCTCGTAACTGGGAATTTAAGAATTTAATTTTGGTACTTGTGAGACTAGATTTTGAGAATGATTTACTGAGACAGCTTTATGTTTGTGTTTGCGATGTCTGCAATGTTTAACAATAGCATAAGACTTAAGGGCGCCAGTTTTATGGCACCCTGACCCGAAAGGTCAAAGTAGGAAATAAACCTTCGAGGCCAAGATGAAGCCACGAGAGTGGTTAAAGATGTTAAACAATGTTCTTGATGTCGTAGCGTAAGAGGCGTTGCAGACCGCAGGCAAAAAAGGCGGCAACCAAAAATTTCTAGAGATATATAGAACTTCTACGCGAAAAAAAATTTCTACGAGAGAAGAATAATACAACTTCTATACGAGAATTGAGATGCAGTGCAGACTATATCTTCTACGACAGAATTCACGCCGACTGGTACGTAAGAACGGAGGCAATGGAGAGCGATAATGTCCTGATATACAGTTGTTCCAGAAGTGTTAGAAATTAACACTTAGACGGCAGTACGATATGATCGACGAGTACGAGTGGGCGTATCATTCAGCGAGTTGATTTCAGTACAAATATAATCGACATTAAGTACGAGCTGGTGGCAAAGTCCAAAGACAGACTTGAAGGTATGTGTTAATATCAATAATTGTTGAAGGTCATCAATGCATTTTAGGCATTTTTAATTAACTGATCTCACATTTGCTCTCTCCGCCGCAATTAATATGAATAATCATTGTAATTAATTTAATAAGTAATCTATGTTGTGAATAAATGATTTTATTTTAAAGTTAAAATTGTGCAATTAATTATGGTAGTATGTTAATGTTCGCTATTCCAGGAACTCGCACTAGAGATTAATAAGGGGAGTTAACGCGGTATTTCATGTTACAATGCAATCTAATTAATTAACTTCAATAAACTTCAACTTATGTTTTTGTTTTCTGCACCACGGTACTATCTGTGGAAATAAAATATAAACGTGGTTTTAAAAAAGTAATAAGATGGTATTAAATTTATTTTTAAAGAAAGTGCATTATACATTTGAAAAAAAACTAGACATTGCGTTGCGTATTTATCACAAAAAAAAAACCCTTAAAAATGAGGATGATCCTGCGGCTTCATCTAAAAGCACTTTAATGTAAATTATTAAATTATTAACGTCAAAATAAAGAAAGGTGTATCTTCTAACAAATTATTTATCTTAAACTAACATCCTTCAAAATTAACATTCATTGAACAGAACATAGTTTTTAAAAATACCTATAATTAAAGAGATGTTTTAAGGAAAATGAAACTTTTTGAACCGGAAATGGAAAATGAATTTGGTATTAAAATCCTCGATGAACCCTTCTACGTGCTCTGAAACTCGATTCTGAATCCATATCAGTTATCATCTAAACTCTGTCTATAGTAAATCCTGAGATACGGATGCTTAAAAAATTTGGTAAAAACATTCATTGAGAATTTTTTGCCACCAAATAACGAAATAAATTGTGTACCCACAACACAAACTACGGAATACGTGTATTATGTATTATGAAACGCTAGAGACTGAATAAACAAGAGATCACTGACGAATTCATTGACTACATGTTCTATGTATACGAAGTTCAACAGATGCAAACAGTCACACGCGTGCCGCAATGTCCCGATAGGAAAGTTTGCCATTTCTCATGACTACACATCCTGTGTCAAATTCAATCACTGAGAAATATGGGACTCGATCTAGTGTCTGTGTATCATAGGTAACATTGCATTCAGTAGAATCGATTAGTTTAACTTGGCTACATCTCATTAAATACCTGCGGGAAGATTCACATCATACCTGTTCCAGAATGTTCTCAATGGTTCTGTAGAAGATGTAAATGTTTCGATTATATTTATGCTGTATGTATTTCATCTGTAATGGATATTCAACATTACCCCCAAAAGTAATGGAGTTCAAAATTACCCTTAAAAGTAATGGAGATTGAGGGTGATCTGTCTGGGTTTCCCGATTTCCATGAGTACCGATATGATTAGAGGATGCTTGTATTCATATCGGTGGAATTAAATATTTGAGGGGTTGCGTTATCAGTTTTTGAAGGTACATATACAGATGCTTTTATATAAATGATAATTTAACTATATAGCAGAAATATCACATAATATTAAATTTGTGTCAGGGAACGATATACTTAAAAAGTTAAGCCTGGTAATAATTTACCTGATAATTAAAGTAGTTAAATAATAATTTAATTAAGTAGATAATGTAATTTCCATTTCATTCTCTAAATTTTATTACTGTATATTTTCTAAGATTAAAATTTTGAAATAGTTAATTATTTTAAATTATTCTAGATTTAGATTTTTATTTTATGTTTGTTTCAAAGTTTTACACAACGTTTTAATTTATTTGTATAGAAAAATATATTGGGGATTAAATTCCAAGTAATAAACGTTGGAGAAAAATGAAATGTAAATGTCGATCATTATAAATTAACACCACATTTCTCAAACACTAAGCGAGTGAAATTGAGAAACAACGCATGCAAAATATAAATGTCCCAACATTACTACTGTGGGATACACATAAGTGCAGTCTATACAGCATATAGCACTACTAATAATGCAAGAAACATCTGCATGCAAGAAAAATTGTATTATTCGAAAGCAACAAACAACATTACAGTCAGTCCCAGTGCGACATATAAACACATGCTGGTGAAAAATGACGGAATGTAACTGATTCAGCAAGTCAAGTATTTAAAAATCAGAAAAATAAATGAAAAACATATTACATAAGATGTTATTTAGATAAGACAAGAAATCAAAGATAAAATAATATTTTACATCTGTCAAAATACGAAAATTATGTAAATTTATAGTTTACTAGCGGAATTTGTCTGCTAATGGCCACTTAATATTACAACCAGTTTTTGTCGCAATCAATTTTTAATATAGCAATCAGTTTTTATAGAAATAGTCTTATACTCTCCGTTTCACGGGCCCAAACGTCGCAAAGCAACAAAAGTGGGTTTAAGTTTACAAGCGCAGGATGAGTGGGTCCATACAGAGTAGAAATTACAACTTGAAAATTGTATCAAAATCGGAGCAAGAGTCGCT
>OX578133.1:71022546-71195046 GCA_951213105.1 Amaurobius ferox | reverse complement strand
CTTTTTGAACTGTAATATGTATTATAATTTCCTCTTTATTGTTGAATTTCATTTTATTTCTTTGTATTCTGTAGGCTTAAAAATATTTTAAGATAGTGTATTATGAGTTACTTCTTCCATTGGATTTACTATTTTAATATTTTTAAGTATATATATATATATATATATATATAATCCTATTTTATACATACATGATGGAAATACAAGCAACATGCGAAATTCAGCATTGTAGCCCATGCTTACTAAACGACGTGCTTAAAACATTTTATTGAATCAGTTTTTAAGTACAAAAAATATTTGTACTAAGTTATTCCAAGAGTCACACATTACGTGTTTGAAAAATATTGCTTTTGACAGTGGTTACCATCAAGGAGTTGTTGATAAATTTATGCATTCAGTCTTTTACAAATATATATTAGAGTAAAGTCACTATAAATGAAATATTCAATAGTTTAGAAATATGATTAATGTAATCAATTGTGTCTGAAATCTGAATCATATATTTTATATGTGTTTCAAGTCATTTGCTTTTGATTCAGAGAATTTCAAATATTTACTGTAAGTTGGTCATTAAAAATATAGATGGCAATACAATTTTTAGGTGTGGAGATCTTGACCAAAGTACTATCTATTAATTTACTAGTAAAATGGTTAGATGATAGGTTTATTCATTTTTTCCTATATATATGCTTGGTCCAATTATTGCATGTTTCATCGTGATCAGCATTCAGAAAGTGTGTTTGTTTATAGCATAGAATATTGGCCCCTGAAGATGTTTAATTTATGGCAATACAAAATTTAATTCCTATTGAGCGTATTTAAAAATATTAACTGTTATATTTGATTCTTTTCTTGCTTTTTTTTTGTCTGAGGTTTTGTTGTGTACGTTGTGAGATGAAATTCTTTAAGTCATGTTGTTATATATTAAAACAAGATAATATATATCTTTACTAATCGTTTCTTGATTTGTCACAGACACACATATTCTTATATTGATCCTGGTTACAAAGGCTTGTCACGTTTTTCTTACTAATTATATATTTTATAAATATTTAAATTATCTTTATTATACATAATCTTAAAAATAATCCATCCGCTGTTTATCACGTTCTATTAATACGGTAAAATATAAATTATATTTTACATGACTGTAAGGTGCCTATTTGACTATCTGAAACTCTTTTTCTTGTATCCATTAATTTTTTTATCAAAATTGAGATTTATTTTCATGTGCCACATTCTGAGCACAAATCTACTCTTATTAAACGATAATCCCCATTTTCAGCGTAAATCATCACTAATTTACATTTTTCATACTTAGAAGATATTCATTTAAATAATTAAAGCTTGTTTTAGCATATAGTAAACATTTGACCCCCCCTCCCAATAGAATTTTAAGATAGGGGAGATCACAATTATAAACTCAACAATTGTTTGCAGTGGGATATTCAAAATTTTATAGATCTGGCAATATTAGTTCAAATGATAGCAATATTCTACGCTGTATTATCTCACTTTGTATCTATTGCTACAAATAGCGCATTCATTAAACTGTAAGTAGATTGGTAGAATATTTTGTTTTATAATAGATTAATATATAGTTTTTGTAAATGTATCTTACGATTCAAATTTAACTTACGGGTTTCTGGATAAACTGTAACACATGCATCGCTATTACTTTAAATAACCTAATGCTTTTTTCAAATAAAAATTTGTTGATAGGTGGTTATAGAAATTTAGCTAGGATATGCATATATACACATGAATACAATAGTTTATCGGGTAAAGTTTGAAGATTCAGAGTTAATTAGTTTTAATGCTACGGTGCTCGCAAGATTAAAAATAGCAGCTTTGAAGCAAACGAGCTCAAATTCAGTGACGCTAGCTTGAGTAGTGCATATGTTGTTTTACCGATTTTATTATTAAAGCGCATTTTCATTGGAATATTTTGATAACTATTTTTCTTAAATATTCTTTACATTTTATTCAATAAATATGGAAAATATATAAAAAGTACTTTTTCGTAAATAACTAGTAAAATTGGCTAAAATAGAAAAATTGGAATTGGGTTATTTCGTAACATTGACTCGTGCTGCAGGCACTAACTGCACATTGAAATCAGGCTATGTATAAAACGTATCTCTGCAAATTTATTTGCAGCTGACTCCAGATTTGCAGGGAAAACATTCCTGACTTCTTACTGTGCAGTAATTCGTAAAGTATTGCAGATAATTGCATCAATTTTTTCTTTAGACAATATGTAGTATATAGCGTATCTTATTTCGACTTGAGCATTATTTATTCAAGGATCCCGTTAAAATTTTTAGTCCCCTGTTTTTAAGAAAATACCACTCACTGTAAGAATATATATAAAATAATTTCATTTTAATTTTAAAAATCTTTCAAATTAGAAGTATATAATTAAACCCAATTGCTGAAGCTCGCTTGCATCTAAAACCAATTGCTGAAGCTTGAAAAGCAAGGTTTAATTATGCTGAAACATTTCGTATAAGATGAATTCAAACAAATTCACCCACTACCCGATACATAGTTGAACATATATATATCTACTAGTTTATTTATTTCATTTCCTTCGTATAGTGTAGTTTCCATATTTATTTTCATTTCTTACTCATTTTCTGTTACTTGACTTTCATCGCCAATGCATTGGATTTTTAAATAAACTCGAATTGTTTCAAATCCTTCACTACGAACTTTAATTCTAGCAGCAAACTTGTTTCAATTTCAAAGCAGATGATTTTCTGTATTCGAAGTAACTTATTTCCCAAATTGAATATAAAGAGATACAAGAATTTTCCTTCCTCCCATAATGAGAGAAAGAGAATGCGCGGGAAAATGATACTTCTCTTTCAAACAAGGAGGAAGGGAATTACCAGAAAGAACTATTTGATTCGTTGGGATGCTGAGTGAGGCATTTGACCCTATTGGCAGCCTATTAGAGATCTGGATAGATGGTCGCTCTAAGAATATTCTTTCCGCCTACGGACATACCACACGAATTGTCCCAGAGGGCTAAGCTTAGAAGACCGAAAGAAGTATAGAAGAATTCTGCTTGGACATATCTTGGAACTTAATAAGAAAAATAATGAAATAGTTACAATATGTGAGTTTTGACAATGTTTAAAAATAAAATGCATGTAAAAGTTTATAATGTTATTCAATTTCTAACTTGCATATAACAGAGTCAAATAGTCAAAAATTTTTAATTCTATGTCATTTCATCGGAATTTTACACTTTTCCTGTTTTCTGTTTCACCGTCCATTCTTTACTTACTGCAATGGCACTTTAAACTAAAGCATAACTTTATTAGGTGAAAGAGATGGCAATTAATATAATTTAAACGCACTCTATCAAATCAATGGCCAAAGAAAACAGTTAAATGAAGATGGCAGTTTAATGAAAACCAAACCGTTTCCATAGATTTTGTTGGATGCATTGATAATAGATGATTTGTCTTAATATTTCTTTATTTTCTTAATATTATCCATAAATATAGCAATTGAGCTACTTGGAATATGATTAATATGCAACAATTTCACCACCGATGTCCATGTTCATGGAGTGATGCTTAAATGCACTGGGCACAAAAAGTTAGGGATGTTACAAAAACAACCTTGAATTTTTTTAGGTTAAAGAATGACACTGTTATAAACTCAACAAGATACTCAGAAAACTTATAAAATATATTGACATTGTGTCGAGACAGTCAACATCTTTAAAAAATACTTACAAAATCAATTTTTCTTTAATTCCGCTATGGATATTTTTCAACTTCAAAACGCTGCGTTCAAACCAGTCGGGAAATCACGTGATTTTCTTTCAGTGGACAAAATCTGAATACAATATTAAATCCTTGGAAATTAATATGAAGATAAACTATGCTAAAATATATATGTAGTAAAAATTGACTCTTTTAGTAAGCCCAATTAGGAGACTCGTCCTCAAATTAGGACGAGAGTTGTATATTCTATGTTCTTTGCTAACTCCAGTTTACCCAAAGATGGAAAAGCCTCTGATTAGAAAGCAAGGAGTTGTTTATCTGAGTTCTTCTCCGGTGATACTTAAATCATCTACGAAGACATATTTTACTAACCGCATAATTATCTCTATTTTTTGTCTATAAATATATACAAATGCCATTTTATTCAAATCCTGCATAATGGCATATTTACACTAGAATATTAGCTACACGTGGGATGTGTCTCCAAATAAATTAAATGATTTTATTTAAGTCATCCATGAAACCATGCACTTATTAAAGCATAACTATACTGGTTTCTTACCTAATAATATCCATTTTCCACATATAAAATTAACACATTGTAGGTAAAAATGTTATATATTAATGAAATAATCATATCAGACAAAGTACATAACATTCATAGGGTGATCGCAAAGTTACGCACATGAAATTTTAAAATCATATAATGCACTGAAAAATTGAAATCGTAGGATTTTTTTCCTGTTACATAACACTATTATACCCTTAAAATATATCAGAAATATTGAACATTGTCTGCTGATTTTCATGCGGCAGACGATAATTACTGACCTCTTTTTTTATTAATCGAAAAACATGACATTTTATATAGTGAAAAAATGTTTATTTTAGAATAACATTTCTCTAGCCATCTTTATGAAAATGTCATTGAATAGTTTCATAAGAGTCCATTGAATACCTTCAACAATGCAGTATTTCATACAGTTGATTTTGAGTTAAAATGGAAGATCTGCCTGTTCTCGGATTATTTGCTACGGGAAAAAATTCTGGAAAACGTTTTACTAACCTCGCAATTGCTGAATTGTTAGGGATTTTAAAGCATGATTATTTTTCTGAAACTCTCCAATGACACTCTCATCAAAATGACTATAGAATTATTGCTCAAGATTAAAAGTGTTTTTACGTAGAAAAGCGTCATGAGCTTCAAGTTATAAAAAAATAGGTCTGTATTTATCGTCTGACATATTAATAACAACAGACGATATTTCTGATATATTTTTTCAAGGTGCCACATAAATGACGAAAATTTTACTATTTCAATTTCTCAGTATCCCATAGATTGAAAAATGAATTTTCAGTCTCCCTGTATTGAATAACTTCCACACTTATTTAATTATTTTAATTCAGAAATATTATAGCTCATCCAATTTGCTTATTAAAGATCTTAAAGGGTCATCAAGCAGAATGAATATCCAAAGAAACTCGAAACTTTCCGCTCGACCATTTCAGAAATAAGCAAATGTGATCCTCTATTAGAGGACAAGACACTTGCTTAACAATGAGGGTGTCTTTGATTCATTGGGTTGCATAGGGAGGGTCTCAAAGTGCCATGATCTTATTGTGAGTCTATTAGGGAGGCGGATATATGTCCCCTCAAAGGATATCTTGCCCGCCTTCGAACACGCCGCATAGAAAACCCTAGAGAATTGAAGTGGAGAAGGCGAAGTAAGAGGAGTTATTCCACGTGGCAAGGATTAGATTCGCAATAAAGTGGGGGTATATATTTAAAAGGCTGGCTAAGTCATTTGAAACTATATATTATCATGATGATTTGCTATTGTTCAGGATATTTGAGATGAGATATGGAAAATGCAATTTATTATTTTTGCAGAAGTGAAAAGTATGATGTGGCCAGCACATTACTTTTCGTGTTTAATGCAATCACTTGTTTAATGCACATCACTTGTTTCACAGCACACTGATGATGAACAAGATGCATGGCAAAATGCTTTTAACGTTGAATTATTTATTGACATATGGCGCTTTTCTGCAAGAAAATATATAAAACTATTTCAAAGTACCAAATTAATTTAAATGTCAGGTAAATGTAACTTGACAATTATAAATATTGCTAGAATCCGCTAAGCAATATATTAAACTATTTTAATGATTGGGAAATATTGAAATTTTATTAATTTTGGAATCATTCCTCTTAGTTAAGCATCATTTGTGCATATTTAGTGGCATTTTCATCAATTTGCCAACAATTTCAAATGTCTCCATGTTGGAGATATTTCGATAATTTTATCACTAAGGTCAACTTATTCAAAAATACTTACTACTTATTTTAATTTTATAAAACCTTTTCGATACATTTATCGTAAAATGTGCTGTATTTCAAGAATAGTTCTTGGTACCTCTGATACCAATCTTTTCCTAATGATAAATTACGTAATAAATGATAATTATCTTTTAAATATTAACATAGCTCCTAATTTTTATGATATTTTTCAAAAATGCATTCGAAAATTGAGGGAGGGGGAGGTCTTCTGAACATTCGATCGCGTTTAAAGTTAATAGGGTCCCAGGGTTTACTAATTGTAATAATCGTACGTACTTTTTTGAATCGCTTCATTCGTTTGTGAGATATAGCTTTCATAGACTCACGGGCACGCACACTAACATATGCATACATACCAGTTCACACACTAACATACACACACACTAAAACACACATACACGCACACTAAAACACACATACACACACACAAACACACAGATACTTCAAAAACGTTCAATTCGCGTTTCGGAATGCTTAAAGATGATCTTCCGTCGAAAACTCGAATTCGAATTTTCGACCTTGTCAAAATACTTCCTATATACATTATACCATGTATGTAGGGAAAGTGAAGATGATGCATATCCGTTTGTATATGATTATTGTTAATATGATATTTAAATAGGTTATTTAGTTTACGAATTCATGTCTTATGATATGGTTTAGATATTTTGAATAACGTATATGAAAGTCTTGTTATAAATGCAAATATATATTCGTGTGTATTGGTTAGATGGAGAAACTTTTTCAATTAATTTTAGAATATTTTGAATTATACATGGGGAGGGGGGTTGAAAAGCCACGCAAATCAAATTTGGAAATTACGTAATGTATAGTGAAATTGAAGTAGTTTATATTTTCTTTCAGTTAAGTGGTGTTAATATACCCTCAAAAATATATCAGAAATATCGTCTGTTGTTTGTAATACGTTAGTCAACCATTATAGACATTAGACAACTCTTTTTTCTCTATCGAAGAAAAGAGTGAAAGCATTTTTATTTTTGCATTTAAAGCAATATTTCTCAAGCCATTCTTATGAAAGTGTCATTGAGGAGTTTCAGAAGAAATACCCATGCTTAAAAGCTCGTAACTATTTAGCAATTGCAAAGTTAATAAAGCCTTTCTGACAAACTAGATCTGTTGCAGGCAAAGCAAGGACCAGCATGTCTTTCATTAATCCAGATCCAGTTTCTCTAAAAGGCTTTACCAATCTCGTATTTGTTGAATTTTTACGGTTTTCATAGCATAAATATTTCATATGAAATAGTTCAATGATCTTACATAATAAAGAAAGGTGTGTGTATGTGTGTGTGTGTGTGCGCGTGTGCGTGTGTGTGTGTGTGTGTGGCGGGAAAGCTAAGTGAAAAATATTAGTGAAATCTACAGAAAAGTTATATCAAAAGCCCGGATAAAATAACCATTAGGAACGGTTTCTAATAAAACTTTTCCTTTAACTAATTGTAACAATAAATGTAATATTCTGCCGTTTGAACCCCTCTTTATTTATATCTATCAGGACTGTGTAATTTTGACACTAATCAAAGTCTCAGTTTCGCGTAGCGTCATTCTCGACTCCTAGAGAGTTAAATCCTCATCTGAATTTTTAGACGTCTAATTCAGTTATTTTGTCTTCCAATGCTATTACTTGTATTTTACTTCTACTGAGTGAATTTTATAAGTAAATGTGTTTCATTCAATTTTCCTTTGTGTAATCTGACAATTCGTATGCAAATTTTGTTCACGGTTTTGACTGAGTATACCCTTCCCGCTTTTTTTATACAATTGCTATTGATGATGGACGCCTGATGTAAATCTATGATTTTATGCAATTAAATATATACATTTATTATAAAGTGTTATTCTTTAAAATATAATGGTCAGATTTGTCGCCATATATTTTAGATAAAAAGAAAGTGTGTAACTAATATTTGAAATATTAAAATCTGCAGACGAAAGAGCAATCACTATATTCACAACAAGAGGAATTCCTGTCACCAATGCGTTACACACACCACTCAGGTAGTACGGCGATGCTACCCTGAAAGATATTCGGAATGGAAAATACCACAAAGTTGTTATTTATTATCAAAATAAAGTATATTTCCTCCCAAGCTGAAATTAACAAACACAGAAGAACCAGTTGTGAATCAGAGATAGACTATGACCTATCACGTCTGTAAGTTAATATTTGTGTCATAACGGCGCCTATATTCTGATTGAAGTAGCCGCAAATTCTTGACAATTGATGTATGGAATAATCTTATAAAATTGTGAAGGTTTTTTAAATTTCGTTATTGGCTTATTTCCAATAGTTCCATTGCGATATTGTAAAGTTTACTTGATGCAAATGATTGTAAAGTTGAGACATATTGCATTCCATTAATTTTAGTTAAAATACCGTACACAGATGGAACTTATTATTTAGTAAGAGTTGCTTTTTTCTAGTGCAATTTTATTTAAGCTTCAAAATATCGCCTAGAGTAGTTACAATTTATAAGTAAATACAAACTTGTGTCTTTGTTTCCCATATTACCCCTCAGGATAATCTGTTTCACCTGATTTACTTAAGTGAAGCTTATTTACTCAGCTAATTATCTGATCGCCGTTTATTTGTTTTGTTCAGACAAAGCTCTGAGAAAGAAGTTTTTATATGTAGTATAAGGTAGCAATAAATAGTAACAATTGTCGCTTTGAGAAACGTTTAATCTTTCCAAGTCGTACATTGAATAAGAACAATTGCTAAAATTCACGGAAGCTATATACTTACTCTAGAGTGCAGAATTAACCGTTATTAATTATATGTCAAACATTTTAAGTTTTCTTTATTAGGTGTGTTCAAATTTCCTAGAGAATTCTTATTTTGGTCATTGTACATGTGAAAAGAGAAATGGTGAGTTTATTATTATCCATATATCATTCACGTCTGCTTTTCATAGAAGTATTTATCTATAATAATAAAAGAAGATGCATGTTTGTTTGTGTCGTCTGCGAAGTACAACCATGATATTTGACACAGAAGTACCTCGGTTTAATATTACATTAATATTTCACACTGTTCCAAAATGAAAATTATGATGTTGGTGCCAACCGACCCTTAATTATAATTGGTATAAGGCATCAATACATCATACAAAATGTTCATTTCATTGTTCTAATCGCTGTGTAACTGTTCGAACGTTTGCTGTTCAGCGCATGCATATTACACCTGAATATCCAGTGTGTCCCCATACCAGTTGCTACTTGTTTCATGAGGATATTATATTCTCGGAAGTCATGACGTCATAAGATTAATTTTTTTTATTCAAAACGGGAGTATAAAGCGCACTTTGCTCTTAGAAAATTCATAGGTAATTCCGAAGATATTTATTCTAATCTCCGAGTCAAATAGAACAAATACGTTTGTGAAATTGTATTTGCATATCGCATGTTTATTTGCATTTGAAATGCAGACTTATTTGTTCTATTTTTTATTTTGTTTTGTCGAAGGTATTCTGAAATCAAAGTGAAATTATGATATTCGAAATTACAAAAAAGTTTCTTAATTTGTCCGATTATTGTGTGAAATTGAAGTATCTTATACAGTCGTATTAGCGGCAGAAGGCGTGTTTAGACGCTTATTTAAGATTTATTTACCTACACTGTACATAGAAGGCGTCCACGAAGCAGACGACTAAGTTTTTTAAAAAATTGAATGAATAAATTAAAATAATATTTTCTTTAAGCCCTGAGCAATGCCAGGTTCGTGTTCTAGTTGTTTAGAAACAAAGAGAATTGTTCAAGATATATCAAGAGATATTTCGAAGGTATTTATAAAATAACAATTATATATAGGTAGTAAATAAAGCATTATTTACAGAATAATATTTTTTTATTTCAACATTAACCTGTCATAATAAACTTAGAATTTCGATATCAGATCACAGATTTGAACATTTTTACGGGAGTTAATATTTAATCGGTATCTTTAGATTAATTAATGTTAATTAATTTTACTGTACTAATTAGATAATTTTACTGTACTACTTTTAACATATCATTATACTGCAAAGTAGCTGTTCTTATACAATCATGCATTTGTCTTTCTATGTTCTAGCTCATTTTGCTAGTTTTACTTATCAACAACCTTAATTTGTCGTTAAATGAATAGGAGAAAAATTGAATAAAATGTACAATTTTCCTTGATAACTTTAGTTTCCATGTGAAAACAGGTTGATGCTATTTAGACTATTGAGGTATCAAGATAAATAAAACTTTCAGCAAAGGAACACGTAACATTTAATCCAGAACACACATGTTTTTCATTTACTTATATTGTCTTTTACACAAAGTTATAAACATCGAGATAATGTAACTGTGCTACTGTAAATATACATATTGTTTAACCCAAACCTCATTAGCCGCTCAAAACCAAGAGATAAAAACGAAATTGCTAAATGAGATATTAATATATGCTTTAGTTGGAGAAAATGTCATCTGTGATTGATCATTTTTCACCGCAGTTTAAACGAGTTTAACTATCGATTAAATCTATTGATTTGAATTTCAGTTTACAAGTTGTCGTAATTCGTTAATTGCTATTATCCAACGACACATCGATAGTTAGTGCAACATTGAAACTACAAAGATATTTATTTTTATACTTTGATTAGTAGTTTTCAATATTTTTTACTTTGTGCACAGAATAATCTTCCACATGAATATAAATGCGATGAATGGGGTTAAAGATAAAAGGAGTATTTTAGATTGATCTTGGACCATGACATTAAAGTATAATCAAGTATTTATTGTGTTACTTATACAAATGTAATGCCAGTGCTTTTCATGGTAAATATCTTCAACCTTATACAATAATCTTCATCTATCATACATTGTGTGGAGAAGTTACATAGCTCTAAGAACGAGCGATTGATTTGATTTGGCAAGATTTTTATTTCATTCATTTAGCAATAGGACTGTATTATCTGGGTAAATAAACCAATGTAGTCCTTACGATATTTCATAATTTTTATTTCGTAAATCGAAAACACGTGATAAAATCAAAATAACGCATAAAAATGTTGCGAAATTATATTATTAATATGCGACTTTTTTTAAACTCTACGCGATCATTATAAGGCGTTAACATGCGTCGCTGAAATATTTCATAGTGTTTTATAAAAAATTGAAAAATTTATGAAAAGTATACAATAAATAAAAAATTGCTAAAAAATCCGATTTCCATAAAATTCCTAAATATTGCAGTTTTCTCGAAAACTGTTAAAGTTCACGCCTAAAAGATTACTACAAATCGTGATTTTTATAAACATAAAAATTGTTAATAATCGTGATTCATATAAAAATAATTGGCTAAATCGCGATTTTTGTGAAAAATTGCTAATAATCAAGTGTTATGAGAAATTGCTTAAGATCACGATATATTTGAAAAGTATCAAAAATAATTTAAAATGTTTCTTTTTATGTATTTTTGGTAAATAATGAGAAATTTTTCATAAAAATATATTTATGCTATCAGTATAAATTTATAAGATATGTCATTTTCATCTTCAAGAAAAATTAAGTGTAATTATGTTACATTCAAGGACTGCACAGCACACCTGATCTAATCGCAGGTGCTACGCTTTCAAATTAAAATCATGCTTCTAGCTGCAATTTCCCGGTGTTCAGCGTTGATTTAATGCCAAGAAGTCTGTCAATCGCAACGATGAACACCCTTTATTTTCAAGATCTTATTCCAAATAATTATTTGAAAATAAGGTTCAGATATTGGAAATCAATAACATGTCTCATTATAAAACGCTTAAAAGTGTTACCTCCAGTTCTTCCTGACAATGTATATTTTCTTGGCCCTTCACCCATCTAGACAGTATCGCCTGTCAAACAGTCAAACAAAAAATGAATATAAAAATCGGTTCGATATAGTCTCAGAAATTAAATAACAAAGAGAAGCTTGTGTTTCAAATATATATGAGTCAAATATGAAATATTTTTCCAAGAATAATGTAAAACTGCTTCTTGGAACTTCTGAATCAGTGTCGTATAACAGATCTGAAGCTTCATCAACCCTTCTGCAGAACAACAATGACCGTATCAACAGGGAATAAGATAATTCAGCAAATGTTCTTACCATTCCTATTAAAATATGAGGTTTTGGGGGGAAAATTCAATAACTTTTTCTCTTCAGGAAATTATCAATTGTCAAACACCCAATTAAAAATAGGTTAGGTAGATCTTCTAAAATTTAATGATAAAAAACGATGTGTGTTTTATATATATAGATTTCAGATTTTCAAATGTAAAATACTTTTCTAAATTAATTTTATTTTAGTAGAGTATAGAACTGATTCAATCGAACTTCCAATGGGGTGCCTTTTATAATAAAACCAAAGGTTTATCGACCACTCAAAAGAGACTTTGTTGAAGATTCATGGACTAAAAATAATAAAAAATACCGAATTTCCTTACCACTTCATTTATAAATTTGTAGTTTCGGGGTATTTTGATAGCCTTTATTAATCCCAAAAGTGTCGACTGTTAAACACTTGCATAATTTTGAAATGCGGTTTGATAAGTCCTCCAAGATTTAATGTCAATAAACGACTTGTATTTTAAATATATAGACTGATTTATTATGTATTATGCAAGAATATTCAAAACAATTACTTCGTACTGTAACTATAATATAAATAAACTTAACACTCACAGTTATATGTAAATTCTAAATGACTTTGTTATTCAAAATATTCAATTAAACTATTTAATTTAATTCTTCTAAAAAATGTGCACGAATCTCTGGGCTCGATATAGAAAAATATCTTCACAGGCAGATCTGAAGAATAAAGCATCCTGGAGCAGTTTATAAACAAATTTAGGAAAAATATTTTTAATTCTCACAAAACGACAGGGATTATCTAGCAAATCATACTTAATTATGCAAAATATTCAATATATTTTTATGGATTTACAAACATTTTTATCAATTTGGTGACATTTTGATAATTCGCTAAATATGTTACTAAGTAGGGCGGTTGGACTGACAGACAAATGCTACCTAAATATCATTTCAATACTCTCTTCTGACAAACAAAATTAATTTCATTGATTTAGCTTCGTTTTTATCAATTTGGCGACACATCCGACAATTTGGCAGCGTTTAAGGAAAGTTGCCAAGTTAACGACATTGCGCCAAATTCATAGATCTGAAGAATAAAACATTCTGTTCCCGTTTGTATATACTGAATGAAAACACTAAAATTGTATTAGAAGACATAACAGATCTACTTTTATTCGGTTTCAACCATCGGCTAAATTAGTTTATTGGCTAAACAAAATATATGAGTTTATTGGCAATATATATATATATTGGCACAATATATATGTTTGAAATCTCATTTCCAAAATAAATGAAAGTGATGTACGCAGTCCGTAATTAATATAATTAAAAGAAAAATCAAAAGGTTAATTAATAAGATATACTTTTATATCCATCTATTTATTCTTCAAATCGACAAAAAATAATAAAAATTAGCAAACACATTTGACTTAATTGCGTAGCTAAGCAACATGATATAAAAAATAATCTTCCCCATAAAATACTGATAATTAAATAAAAATTTTGATTTCTTAATACTTTTGATTGTTGAGTAAGAGCCTGTGGAAAATAAATCATGGTGATAGAATTTCCATTTAAATTCATGTTTCAAACCTGTAGTTTTCAAAAGTGACTGATTAGCGCAATAAACTATAACGAAACTCAGAGATAGAGTTTTAATTCACTTTCATGTTTTAAACCAGCGATTTCTAACTTTTTTCATTTGGAGGAACTAAAGAGTTAGAGAGGAGAACTACTATGAATGATTTCGTTTTTCATTAATATCTCGACAACTCCTGGTCTTAGAAACTCGAAACACAGACTCAATTTTAAGTGGGACTATTTAAAGGCTAACCACAAAATTTCATTACAATCGGTTCAGTCATTATTCCGTGATGATGATAAAAACATACATACATACAGACAGACAGATTTTCAAATTTATTTATATAGCTTAAAATTATGATTCATACCATACTTATAAATTACGTAGAGCATTAGAATAATTTCCATCTAAAACATTATTCGGCAGTAACAATAAATTCCATGTGAGCCTCCTGGATTTATCCCAGTTAAACTACCAGTTAGACATATCTGATAATATAAAGTCACATTTTATTCAAAGACATGAATGAAAAAATATGCTTTAAAAATTGTTAAATCACACATTTAGCGCAATAGAATAATATTTGTTTCATTGAAGAAATATTTATACCTTATAATGTTACTCTTCTTCGTTGTTACTATCATGTTACTATTATATCACATAATTCGACATTCATACGAAACTTTTCAGCATTTATTAGCATGTTTACGAGTAATATATATGATATATTGTGAAAAGTGAGCAGAATTCACTCTCATAACAAATACAGCTTTTTTTAGAAGAAACATTTTTAGACAAGCTTGAAAGTTTGAAGGTACTCTAATTTTTCATCTACTGTTAAAATCAACGAGTGCTATCTTTTCAAATAACATGTCCTTCTAAAAATTAATCTTCTTGATGGTTTTTCTGTATATTTTTCATACTCTGCTCAAAAGAAATAATAATTTTTATTTCAGGAGGTGTTGAATAATTATGAAATTAGTTTTTAGTGCACACATTTGTTTTAGAGTATTTGAACTCAAGAAAAAAAATATTTTTTTTTAATATTCACACATAAACTTTACTTTTGTCATATAATGAGACATAGTTTCACAAATTTCTCCAGAAATTCATTGCTTCAGGCGAAGCATTAGTTTGAGGATAAAAAAAATGGAAGAACTTTTACACATTTCTTTTATCGTTATTTTATTTTTTTAAGTCTCCGGCTGTTAAATAAAAAAGAAGATTAAGACTATCTTCAGTCCTCTATTTTTCCGTTCCAGGCATGTTTTCCTTTCTGGAAACAAAATTTTACTCATTTAGAGCTTGGGAAAAAGGACACACCGAATTTAAAAAGAATATCAAAAATTGTAAAAGGCTGAAAATCGAACTGTAAAAATAACATAATTATATCTAGAACTACACGAAAGTTTTAAGGCTTTAAAACATTATTATTCCTATTGATGAAGGATTCTTGAGTGCACATTGCATTAGCATAATGTTTTCAATATTCAAGGTATTATGTACGTGAAAGCAATGTTTTTGCGTATTTCGAATATTTAGATTCTATAAATATTCGGCGGAACTATGACCGATGGGTTAATTTTCTGGTTTTTAGATCAAAAGCAACAGGCTTCAATTCTGGATGCAGGTGAAGGGGCTTTTGTATGCTTATAAGATCATAGTGATTTGGAATGTACTATAAGTTGTTGCTTTTGATCAAATACTTCTCGTGTGTATAAAATAACAGTAAAGCACGCAGATTATCCTATCTAGTTAAATCTGAAATCTGTAAGCATCGGTGGATCTCTAATTTCTACAGGACAGCTAAATTCCGGCTTTCTCAGAGATGAAGCCAGCGGATGGGAGTCAGGTGAGACCTCTATCCCCGGGTGGAAATTCTTAGAGATCAGAATGTTGGACAACTGCATCTGTATGCTAACTGTTAACGTAGTCTGTAGTCTGATAGATGGTCCAGATTTCTAAAAGGAGGGGGAGGGGTTATCAGTGCCGACAACAGAATTTTCAGAGAACAGAATCAACAGAACAGCCCAGGCCACTATGTCATGCGCTCTTTTAACCCACCACCTGTCAGCGGACTTGGGGGTTAACAGACAGACAAGATCAGTCTCAAATGGAAGTCTTGTTTTTGTTTATAGAACACTAAAATGATAATTATCTTGGGTTTTGTTTTATTATTATTTGATTCAATTTATCCTTCAACTATATATATATATATATATATATATATAAAATTAAATCATATATATATATATATATATATATTGGATTTAATTTTCTACATACATAGGTATGGGATCGCCATTTACTGTAACTACACATCCGGGCTTTCTACAAGACAGCTAGATGCATATTTTTCACAATGCAGACATTTAACATTTATTGCATATTGCTGTTGCCGGATTAGTTAAACCATAGAAATGCATTATTTTTTGGAGTGAACGCTTCTAAGACGATATATCTTTTTGAATGAAAATATCTTTCGAATCCTATCAGTGACATTTATCTGACAACCTATATTTTATTTGTTCCTGGAATTTCCCACAACTCGTACAAATGTCAAAATATTTCACCATCTTTGTTATTATGTTAGAAGCGGTTTAAGAAGATGAAATTGCACTTGAAGAAAATTCCTAAAATTTAATGATATATACTAGCAGTTTTGTCTATACGTTCTCAAAGTTTTGATAATATTTCTTGAGATAATTCAAAGGAATTCCTTAAATGGCCTAGTGTTATAAGTGATGACAATTAAGGCGTTCTGTGTTTCATTATATGTTCCAACCAATGCTAATCTTAGATAGAATTACGTCTAACTCTCTTACGACTAGCCTGTATACAGGGTGTTTCATGAAGAATGTCTGAAAATAATATAAAACCAAAGGTTGGTCATAGCAGTTATCTGAAATTCGAAAAATTATCAGAAAACCGAGGGCAATTTAGTTTTAATAGTTACAATCCTTGGAACTAATAATTTTATAAAAAGCAAAAATTAATTTTTTATATAGTATCCCAATAAAAATGTCAATTAGTGAATTTTTCTCAGGTATATTTTGCTAAAAATTGACCGATGAATTTTAATTATTGTTATCAGGTATCATGCGTTCGATTGTAAAGGAGCAGCAACAAATAAATCATTAAAAATTAAATGGTAAAATTTCTATTGATGGTTTTTCGTTCAAAATAGATTTATTAATGTAACCCATATATACTTTTTCACAAAGTAAACTATACACATTTGCAGTTCAGTTAAAATAGAATAAGGCAGGGATTTCAATTATCGGTATCGCAGCAATTTTTTCATCAAAGTAGCGGATAAATTTATTCTGTCTTTATTAACCACGAAGAAAATTTTACCCATTGACATTTATTTGACTGGGAGCCGTATAAAACAATGTATGTGTGTGAAAATATATGTGTGTATTAGTATGTGTGAGTTTTAGTTTGTGTGTGTGTATTTTAGTTTGTGTGTTCATTTTAGTATGCCCACTGATCTTATACATATTTTTTTCACTGTGAGAGAAGTAAAATCATTGCATTATATAGAAAAAGTCATGTACTTTTGCCCACATCAGATTTTTTTTTTAATTTTCGTACACATTTCTTGAAACATCCTGTATAGCGTCTGTGGTTACAAGCTGTGCAATAGCTACAGGGTGTGTGGATTTTACATTATTGTTTTTCGATGGAGCGAAATTTATAGTAATTTCCGGGAATTGTTTATATGGCTGAATTAGTATAGCCGGTATAATAGCTTGAGCATAATCAACTTTGATTCTTGGCTCCGGTTGATTGTTATTTTGTAGCAAAAATTAACTATAAAATTCAATTTCTATGTTGATATTAATGCAAATGTATATTTTTTATTTGTAAATATGACTTGAAATTATATTTTGCCCTATGACAAACATTTTGAATTATATCGGATAATATTTTGAAATTAAATATTAATTAACGATATCTGGTTTATATAGTACACTAGTATTTGAGCCCACCACAGACAGTAATAAGCTTCCTTTTGAACTGGTTTACAAAGTAAAATGCATCACAAAAATCGAGATAAATAAGCACGCGTATATTTCGGAAATCAACTAGATTTTCTTCTTAAGTGCAAAAAGTCTGAAACTGAACACCAAAAATGGCCAAACTGAAATAGCTAGATGACATTTCAATATAGTGGCGTCACCTTAAGATGAATAGGAAATAAAACTAGACAAATAGAAAAAAAATAAGGAAATATAAACATGAGACTCAAACAAGGAAAAATAAGGCAAAGAATATGAACATATTCTCTGTTCATATTATATGCCTTTTATTTTTCCTTATGTATCATGTTCATAATTCTTTGCTTTTCTGTTGTTCTACCTCTGTTTCCCTTTCGTCCCACAAAGTGACTCCTCTGTATTGAGATGTCCTTTAACCGTTTCAGTTTTGCCTACATAGCTTTGCCTTTATTTGGGCGTTCAGGTCCAGACTTTTGCACTGGAGAGAAAATCCATTTCATTTCCGAAATATACGTATACTTTTTTATTTTGATTTGTGCTGCATTTTACATTGTACGCTATTTCATTATTGACCATGCGCGAGCAAGTGTCACGTGCTTTGAATGTTATTTTGTTTAACAATGTATGGTTCTTAGCGTCAAAATAGTTGTCTCAATTGGAATTGGCCAAGTTAAGTTGATTAATCCCAGCCTTTTATGTCCCGAGTAGGGGCTTCGGGAAGATTCTGGGATGCATTATCTCTCCCCATTTATTTTATCCACTCCGAAAAAAAATAGTAAATACAGCTGCGCTTGGTTAGGTACAGGAGTCGATACCATAAGTGTGCAAAATTTCTGCTTTCTAAGTCACCTGAAGGGAGTTTCTGGAGGATCTGGAAAGACACCAACACGTTAGGAAATTGTTATTTAGATATTAAAAAGTAGTTGGAAAACAACGAAAGTTATAACTAAAACAACGTTGTTTTCGTAACTTTGTAACTGTTTTATGTCTAGATGATATTCTTCTGAAACTACTAAACGAATACTTTCAAAATTTCTCAAACGTTTGATTCAAAAGCAGGCATTGCGAAACTGTTTATTCTAGTAATTTATATAATGACAGGAAAGCTATCTGAGCAGGAGGAAACTGTGATGACCCTCTACTCTCGTGTGTCCGCATTCATTAAATTTACCATCAACCGTGCAAGATTTACAGTAACTTTATGTATCTAGTGGTTTGTGTATTGGAGAAAATCGAGTGTTTACCTTACCTCAACATCTCCCTTCCTTTATTAAGTACCGTTTTCATATAGTGCGTAAGAGCATTAATGTTGAAACGGGATCTTATAATTAAATGTAAATTTTAAAACAGCGTCGAATTAAGTGTTGACTTTTCAGTATATAGTCTAAAACCAAACATTGGGATTAATAAATTTTGATGTATTTTTAGCATTCCAATGACTATATTTTAATTTTAACATCGATTATTGTGATGAATATCTTAATGCTTATTTCTTGTCTTTACAGTTTTACGAGAATTTCAATTTAGTGTATGCAGTGTGTTTCGAAACGACTGATTAGACTTATAACTTTTGAGCCGTTAGTGCTGAGCACGTACTTTTAATTGGGAAATTGTTTTGAATGGTAAGAAAAGTTTGTCTGAAATATTTTCAAAAACGGGGGAAATTATTTGCATAAAAATACAAGATTTAACTTTTTATAAGGCCTCTTTAGAGCAAAATATCCAAATATTCAAAAGATGCATATACATTTTAATGCAATAATTAGTTACTTTGGCATCTGTACCTATAAAATCAAAGCGTGAGGAGTTCCTATTATAAAAGCTAATTGTCAGTGCGGAAGCGAATTTCCCTATTCCAACAATGAGGCTGATAAAGCTCATGTAAGCTAATTCGACAAGGCTGAATTAGACTCTGAGATCCGTTTTACAAATTACACACTAGATCTGGGGAAATAGCCTCTCAAAGTTTGACTTGTTTTGATATTTCTGTAAAAAATGCACTAGAAAAGCATTTCTGAGTCTAAAGATGATTTTAAAAAACATCACACCGGTCAGCTCACTGATGCTGAATCCAATGCAAAAACCCGTTTTCAAACAAGAAGCTAATAACATTTCACAACATTCAACTCCGTCTGAGTAAATGTTCTACGGGGGTTGATGTCCGCCGATTCCTGTTTCTAGTTCAGCATTGCCGAGGTGTACTTCCTCCATTCAAATTGCTCAGAAAGTCAATCACACAACGGTGCATCTCTAACGTGCAATGAAAATCAGAAAATTTACATTCAATCAAATGTACATAAACTTTCATAGTGCATTTGAAAAGCTTCAGTATATCGTTTACTGCAAGTTTCTTGAGTGAAGCGGACCTGTTTGGTGTGATTTTATTTTTAAAGGCTTGAGAGAATTTTTACTCGCAAGCGCCGAAGTTGTATTGCTTATCACAATTGCAAATTTGAATGAATTTAATTCCAGATTTACCGAGCCCAATGAGTGACAAAAAACAAAATTATTGGTACATAAAAATACCACTATTTACCAAGCAATTCTTTAGAGAATTTAGGAACCATTTACAGAATAAATCTTTAGTGTACTTTGTGCGCTTTTTTTCCTGCAGTCCACTATTCAGTTGATATATGAACGCAAAAAAAATTGTCTCACGGACATCACTACGAGTTTTTCACTTACAAGTGATGTTTTTTAATGGACTCCATATCTTGTGCAAACATTTTCAGTAATCGAACTTTCTTCACCAATTTGGGCTATATAAAAGTAATATTCTGGCTTTTTATGCCACTTCGCAAAGCACTTTTGAAAGTGTTTTAATACTATTCTGCTAACTATTAAACAAATTTCAAATCGGATATGTATCTATCAATAAAGCTTTAAAACTCATAAGATTCAGTTTTTTTTAAAACACCCTTTATATTTCAATTTGTTTTCGAATAGATGAAATAGTATAATTTAAAACTTTTATTTTTGATAATTTTGAAATGCCTTAACTGGAGCATATTTTTTTAATTCTCAGATTCAA
Source organism: Amaurobius ferox (assembly GCA_951213105.1). Lineage (NCBI taxonomy): Eukaryota > Metazoa > Arthropoda > Arachnida > Araneae > Amaurobiidae > Amaurobius > Amaurobius ferox. The sequence continues at coordinate 71,174,236 of OX578133.1, read as the reverse complement.
GATTTCAAGGGGGGATTAATTTAGTAATGTGCGTCCGTGTGTTAAGTAGTGAAGTAAGTAGTGAAGTAGTGAAGTAAGAACTTCACTACTTTAGTTTTAGTGCTAAATTTGAAAGTATTAAACAACATGTCATCCTATTGTGACGTTAACGTTTTATAAAAAGATTCGCTTCATACTCTACATCAGCTGTTCTCAAAAAGCGTGCTACGAAATTACTCTGCTATGGCGTGAGGAAAACAATAAAAATAAGTTTATTGAAATGGTAATATAAAAGGCAATACAAAATAGGTATTGAATATTCTTAAGAACGTTTTTTACTGATCTGGGGTGAGTGTTGATCTCAATTAGTTTTCAGGAGCACTCGAGATATTTCTCAAAACACTATTCGACACTAATATACTGATACACTTAATGAAATTTCGAAGTATCCCAAACTGTCTCAAATGGAAGTATAAAAATCTGATTTGGGCAGCACGTGATTTTCCCTGCAGATTTATATCCACGTTCTCTTTATTTTAATCAAATTTAATTCACTTTTAATTCATTTTTCGTTCTCATTTGATAACTGGACTTATTTTCAAACGTGGCGTAGAGAAAATACGAAAAAACTAAAATATCTCGAGAACGGCTAGACCTAGTGCAATGGGGTTGGTCTTATTCTTTTCGTCGTTAAAAATTACGTATTAAACAAGCATTTAGTGGATATATTTGAGCATATGTAGTTTTTTATTTTAGATTTTGGATATTTTTGTGGGCCATTTTGCAAAAAAATGCAGATTATTTTTTTTCGAATCATACCAAAATCTAATCAGCACCAAGGTGACCCACAAGTGACTTATCTACCAAATTTTGTGATAGTCGGTAAATTAGTTTTTTAGCTAGGGTGGATAAAATCTTATGCGGGCCATTTCGCAAAAAGGCGGTTTTTTTATCCCAAATCGTACCCAAAACTAATCAGCACCAGATTCGGCTGGAAGTGCTTATCTACCAAATTTTATGAAATTCGCTCCATTAGTTTTTTAGTTAGAGTGGACACAAAATATGCATAGACAGACAGACACACAGACACGCAGATATACACACACAGACGTCATGCTAAAATTAGTTTTTTCGTATTCTAGAGGTCTCGAAACATGTAGATCCGTCGAAAATCGAGTTGCGATTTTCGACATGATTCCAATACTTTCCCTATATATACCATGTATTGCAGGGAAAGTAAAAATGGAATGGCACACATTTTTTAAAGATAAATTGGTGGAATTTTTTTTAAATCCCTTTACATCGTCGCCCTTAATTCGAGTTTTTAAAATTTTCGGTATTTACGTTAGTCTGAAAACTGAGACTGATTGAATGAATCCACGATATTCTGGTTCGAGTGGAAATGCTCGATCACTTTTAAAGTTTTTTTTTTCAATTTTGAATTACTGTTTTGCATCGTTATTCCAAATTTAAATTTTCGAATTACTATATTTTTTATTTAATCTTGAAGGTGAGACGGTTTGAGTGAAACAAAAACTAATATTCTAGCTAGAGTGGGAGTGCTCAATAATTAATCAAAGTGGTTTACATTTTTTTCATTATTCCTTTGCACCCCCAGTCTCAATTCGAGATTTTGAAATTTTAGATATTTTCCTTGATGTTGAATCTGAGACGGATCAAATAACACCAAAATCAAGATTCTAGACTTGTCGATAATTTTTATACACCACCCCTCACTTACTTATGGGCACCCATAAAACTTTTCTAGGGGGTAGGGAGAAATTTCTGACGGCAATGGCGCAAGCTCAAACATAAGATGTACAACATAGATTAGCTTGATGCTCACCTTTGTGACCTTGAACGTCCAGGGGAAGGTATTTTCTCCATCTTGCTCTCCCCTTTGGGAGCCCATGTACTCACTCACATAATCAGTTTAATGCACATTATGTAGATGTCACACATTACATTCTGTTATATACAGAAACAAAATAGAAATACTAAAATCATACAAATATTCGCAGTTGTATAATATCTCAGTTTGTACATATTTCTTCTGTTCTGACGATGAGGGATGGTAATGTCATTAAAGCGATATGTGCCATAGTTTGGATATGCAAAAAATTGCGTATTCTTTGTACATTAAGTATTTTTACTGACAATAATAAATGTTGCGTTAGTAGGAAATACAAAGCAAATTAAAACGTAATAAAAGCATAAAATAAATTTATTATCATCATACATTTGATAAATCTCAATTACATGTATAATACACAATTGTATGACACTACATAGAAAATTATCTTCAAGTACACGAATAGCCAATACAAATATCTGTCGAAATCTACAAACATTTTCACGTAAGTAAACATCTCTATTTATTGAAACCCTTCTACATAAGAAGCTCAAAGCTACTTTCTCTATAGATGAAACTTCTGATAAAGGCGCAAAAGAAAATACTTCAACAAACCAGAAACATTTTTATCTTTGTTTCTGCTCTTTTTCCCCTTCTTCAAGAGTAGTATTTGTTTTTCGTCCCCTTGTCGAAGCGTATTTTATGGTTTCACCACGCGTTTGTCAGAAGCCAGAGAAATTGGAATCCGATGCATTGCTGGTTTATGTGCCCACATCTTCAAACGCCGCGTCACATTTGATTGGGAAGATATGGCAGCAATATTCAAACCCCTCGCGTGAACAGTTGCTTTAGATTTTTATTGCTCACCAATATCCCACTTTTATAAAAGAAGACATATTCTTCTTTTTCTATGTATTTTCAGGAAAATAGATAAGTCTTGCGGTGGAACTTTTTATGGCACAATTTTCCAATTCTTATTGACAAGTGAAGATGTGTAATTAATTTAGAATTTCCATTTACATAGAGTAATACATTTACTTAAAATACACATTTATGCAAATTAGGTAATTAGGAAATATAAACATAAATTATATCCCATGCACTATCCTTAACATTGTAAATACCTAAATGTCTCTTTATCCTCTTTAGATGCCTTTGTAGAGGATTTTTACTTAATCTGTCAAAAGTGATTTAACTTAAACTTAGAGTACTCAATATTTCAACCTTTCAGTCGAAAGGCAATAACGTAGGACGGTACTGTTTAAAAATCAACTCAGTTTATTGGGGACTTCACAGAAATTACAGCAGCTTGCTGTTTAAAGCAACGGACAACATATATACTAATTGTTATTGCACATGCACAGAAAAAATGAAAAATATACAAGCTGCTACAATACAACTGCTTTTTTGCTCGCTTTTCCGTATCTTTGTGTTTTAGGAAGATCTACAACTTGTCGAGGTTCATATCTGTTTTGCCAATCCGACCGCACGTAATAGGGTGTCCACCCCCTTTTCAACTCATTTGTGTTATATTCCGATCCTTCACTGTGATCTATTGGATGCCATTCATTGCATTTTAAAGCCAATTGAAAGAAATCTGCGACCGTTTTCGGTATTTTATCTAAGAAAAAATCTTGAATTTCACTGCCTTTCATATATTAGCATATTCAATTCGGGCTCTTCTATTTCCAATCCTTATTTGTTTCGTACTTCTATTTTTCTTAGCACAAATTTGCACATTGATTCTGTGGGTTGCTGTATTACACCAAAAATTTCAGCTTCTAACACCATTTTGTTCCTTACTTCGGGAAAAACATTTTGTATTTGTACTTTGAATTCGGCCAGCGTTTTACAAATTTTGTGTCCGAGTACCTCCTACTAGTACACTGCCTTTTCTTTCAGCGTCGATTGAATTACAGATACTTTTTGCACCTCACTTCTCATTCCTGTTAAAAAAAAGTTTTCCATTTCATTTAGATACTTTTTGATTGATCCACTTCTTTCAAACTTACAAGTTGGCTTCATTAACGTCGCTAGCCCTGCGATCAGTTGCACAGCAATATTTACCACTTCTCTAATTTCTTTTGAACAAAACTTTTATGAAAAACCACTTTCCTGTAGCATTGGTTTTCTTATGTTCAGGCACCATTGTAAATACCTAGATGTCTATATCTTCTTTAGATGCCTTTATAGAGGATATTTATTTAATCTGTCAAAAGTGACTTAACTCGAACTTCGAGTATTTGATTTTTCGACCTTATAGTCCAAGGGCAATAACACAGGATGGCATTGTTTTAAAATCAACTCAGTTTATTGGGGATTTCACAAAAATTACAGCAGCTTGCTGTTTAAAGCAATGGACAACATATGCACTAATTGTTATTGCACACACCCAGAATACATACAAATGTATAAGATACGGCAATATACTAGGTTGGTAATAATGCTTACATGGATATGCATTTACAAAGCTTATATGTTAACTCCGGCATTCTGTTACTTCGCCCCGTATTGCGACTATACCCCGAATACTGGACTCTCCCTAGTCATCGTTGTATCAAATGGAGTTTCCCTCCACTCACTACTTGAATTTTTCATAGTCTACTCAAAAACCCTTCTTCCATTCCAAGAACACTCAAATCTCCACGATCCGAAACATATTCCTATTCTACCATAGGAACGCAGAAAATCCTGATTAGGTCCATGATTCGTCCAACAACCGAACTAGTTAGGATGGTTAGTTTAAAGGAACATAAATTATAATGCAAACTGAGAAAAATAATCATCGAAAGATTATTTAGACCTCACAACATAAGTATTATTTTAATCCCATACTTTGATATTTTCCTTCGATATTTAAGCGTATATTCTGAACTCTATCAAGTGAGACTCCATGGTGGAGTTAGGCTCAAAATATGATCAGCTGGTCATCCTTTCATCACCTGGGATGGACAACATTATCGTGTATTTGCGAACCAATGCTGTTCCAAATTTCTGTTCAGAATTGTTTGCGATTGACAAAGCATTGAAATACATATTATCTCACAGCAGCTAGAACACTATTTGGGCATTCTCGGGGAATTCCCATTGGGCATTCTCAGCTAGAACATCTTTGGGCATTCAATGCTCTATTCAATAACTGAGCACTCGGAGTAAAATTGGAGACATGGACAGATCCGACACTGTCTTTAAGCTCAAGGATGTTCTTCAAATAGTGAAATATACACATGCAGTGAATTCCTTATCATGTGGATCTTCAATATAATGAGACCGTGGATAGATTATCTAAGGAGGAATCTTCATCTGATTTACTAACTTATCAAGAACTCTTCCCAAAACAGAAAAATACAACAATTTTATCTGAAAGAGTCATCCTGGTCGTGTCTGGAGCCTCAGGGACCATCCCGGGGTCACACTTTAGCAAATGGGCCATAGAAAAACTCAAACAGCCATCTCAAGGCTTGTTATTGGACATAGATGAGCATTTTCATTTGTCCAGGGATTTTAAGCTTTCTCAACGTATCTTAAATGCGACTCTGAAGGCTCCTCTTCGGACGGTATCTTGTCTTGCATTAATTTTACCAGAAAATATCTTCTGCCTCCTGTTCTGGTGATCAACTTCTTGAGGGTGTATGGGCTCATGGAATGGATCTAGATATCGTTAGACTAAGAAGAATTAGTACAAACAACAACACACACAATGGAGATATATGATAATCTTCCAATTCAACAATTTGCAAATCTTTTTATAATTATTATTTTGAGCATCCTTGATGATCAAGGTTTTAGAACGTAAACTTTCTACACTAAAAAAATAGCTGCCGCCGCAACTGCCGCTGTTTGACAAATGTCAAAAGAGTTTCTCTGATTCATACAGTAAAGAGTATAGAGTTCAAAAATATAAAATTTGGTACACTTACAGAAAACTATTTGGGAAATGCTTTAAAATAAACCGTTTGTCGATTTACACTTGATTTAAGAAATATTTAATGTCAAAGACAAAATCTTTGAGCTGCGAGTTCGCTTCTTGGAGAGACTAATAATGTCATTACCACTATTTTTTGCAGGCATGTACCCACATAGTTGAATTTTTGCAGGACGGTACCCCATTTTTAATTTAGATGTAGTTTATGAGTTATAATACAAATGTATGAGTTATATACAAATAAAATACAATATTGCAAGTTATATACAAATAATTCAAGCAGAAAATTTATCGTTGAAAAAGTTTGAATAATGTTTAAAAGTATTCAAACTATTCAAACTATAGATGAATAATTGTTGAAAGTTATTTTCATTAACGTTTTGAGATTTAGATAAATGTAAAAGTATACCTTACATCAAACTCATCCTTAAAGGGAGTAAATTAAAATAATGAGAGATACTCTTAGAGAGAAACTCCTTTCAAACTCTTCCTCCCAATTATGCATTGTTATGAATTGTTGAATTTAGAGGACGTCTGAACCTCGTCACTCCCAGTTCCTTCCTCTTCTCATCTATCAGATCAAGAGAGAATGAAGCATAAATATTTAGCTTTGGGCGTTATAAACTCGCTTAATGCCTAGTACGTGAAAATTAGTAGCGATTCTGCATTAGCTGAAGCAACATTTTCCCTTTACGACAAAATAATGGAACAGGTTAATATCAGTAATACATCTATAACTCGGCATTTAAAATGACAGAGTATGCTGTAATCTGGCACAGCTTTTATTCCCAAAATACTGCTCTTGATTTTATCAATGTTTAAGATGGGTAAAAAATATATTAATTTCACAAAACTTCTTGAATGCGGTATCTTTAATGAAATCAATTTCACAACATCTCCTGAACACGATTCGGCAATATTAGAAATGGTGCTTCTCTTTCTGTGTGTATTGGTATTCATGTGTAAGCTCCATACAGGGTAAGATTAAAATAAATATACGTACGACCATTAAACTTTATACTTAAACAAAGCATTCATGAAGGAGACGCCATATGGTAGAAAACAGTATGTATACTTCATTTTCGATGGAAATAGTAAGCATGCTAACATATATTCCTTTGCACAATAGTCACTATAATTTTATACAGTCATAAAGATTTTCAGAAAAACCAAAAGTGATATCTCAAGAACCAGAAGTTGCAATCTTTAGTGAACCTCCCAACACCTTTTTAAAATTTGATGCTGAATTCATATCAGTCGTCATCTAACATCTGTTTATAGTCGATCCTGAGAAATAGATAACGCAAGGGAAATGTAATTTTTACTTTCCCTGCAATACATGGTAATGTGTAGGGGAAGTATTGGAATCATGCCGAAAATCGCAACTCGAGTTTTCGACGGATCTACACGTTTCGAGAACTCTAGAATACGAAAAAACTATTTTTAGCGTGACGTCTGTGTGCGTGTCTGTCTGTGTGGCTGTGCAATGTATGTATCCACTCTAACTCAAAAACTAATGGACCGAATTTCATAAAATTTGGTAGCTAAGTCACTTGGATGGGACCCTGGTGCTGATTAGTTTTTATTAGGATTTGTAAAAACAGAACCCGCCTTTTTTTTGCGAAATGGCCTGTAAAAATTTCATTTATCAGCTCTAGCTAAAATACTAATTGACCAAATATCCCAAAATTTGGTAGATAATTTACTTGTTGGATACTCTGGTGCTGATTAGAATTTGGTACGATTCGGAAAAGAAGAACCCGCCTTTTTTACGAAATGGCCCGCAAAAATTTCATGTATCCACTCTAGCTAAAATACTAATTGACCAAATTTCACAAAATTTGGTAGATAAGTTACTGGTGGGATACTCTGGTGCTGATTAGATTTTAGTACGATTCGAAAAAGAACAACCTGCCATTTTTGTACGAAATGAATCTAAAATTCTCCAAAATCTAAAAAAAAGATTAAGTAGTGTATGCTCAAATGTGTCAATTAAATTCTTGTTTTATACGCAATTTTTGAAGTGGAAAATAATGTAACACACTCCATTATACTTCAGGACTAACCGTTCTCAAAATATTTGAGATTTCTTGCATTTTTGTTACGCCGATTTCGGAAAAGTGTCTAATTACCAAATAAAAACAAAAATTGAATTAATGCAAATTTAGTGTTATCTGGTTCATTTAAACTCAATGTAATGAATTATTAAAGAAATAAAGGAAATACGAATTTGAGTCTGCAGGGAAAGTCATGTGCTGCCCACATCAGATTTTATTTTATTGGAAGCGACATCCCTAGTGTATAATACTTAGTGAGAGACCTACCCCCACTATAATTTAATGCATTTAACATCTATTTATAGCAGATCCTGAGAAATAGATAATGCGAGGAAAATGTAATATTTTTAATTGGAAGTGGTATCTCTAGAGCAATAACCTTAGTGAGATCCCTACTCCCAAAACAATAATAATGACTTGTTAATTATTTCACTAATACTAATAACTATTTCACAATTATTTCATATATAAACGAACCAGAAATATTCTTACGGAAACAATGCTCATATATAACAAATACAGATGCATTTTTAATTGTTGTAAATTTTACACTTACTAATTACGTCCTTTACTATCCTTTTTTATGTGTTCAGTGAAATAATGTCAACAAAACATTAAAAAATGAGTTAGCAATGTAAAAATCAGATGTGAGCAGAACATTACTTTACCTACAGACTCAAATTTCTTCTCTTATTTTTTATTTCATGATGCATTACTAAATGAATCACCAAATGCATTACCAAATGCATTATCGTCAAACGTGCATTACCAAATGTTGTAAATATTGGTAACTGAGTTTTTCAATTAGAGTGGATACATACGATTTTTCCAGGCCATTTCGCAAAAAAGGCAGTTTTTTTTATCTCGAATCATGCTAAAATCTAATCATCACCACAGTATCTCACAAGTGACTTACGTACCAAATTTTATGAAATTTGGTCAATTAGTTTTTGAGTTAGAGTGGATACATACATTGTACAGACAGAGAAACACTTATAGAGACGTCACGCTCAAAAAAGGTTTTCGTGTTTTAGGGTACTCGAAACGTCAAGATAACTTCGAAAAGTCGGCGGATCGTTGGGATTTTTACACGATTCCAATACTTTCTATATACTTTACGATGCATTGCATGGAAAGTAAAAATTGCTTTTTAAAAGCAATGGAATTTTACGTCGTGATTTGTCCTGCGTATTAGACATGTATCTAGGATGCAGAGCCAGTGATGGAGAGCCAGTTGAAGAATGGAGAGCCAGGATGGAGAGCCAGTTGAAGAAGTTTCTGTGGATACAAAAATCCTTATCTAAAATCCGTATACAAAAATCCGTATACAGCAAGGCACATGTCATATTTTGTATTTTCAGTTCTATTGGTCCGATTTCATTAAACGTGTTGTTTATCGCTAGCAGTGACCTTTTACTCAGAGGGCGGGTATGCAATACAGCGCAGTGGCTTCCGCCGCTCGGGCTTCCCCGAGATTAAAAACATCTACGCCGGCTTACTAAAATAATCTAAGAACTATTGAAACGTCAAAATCGAAAAGTAGTAAACATAGTATATACTAGTTTAGGATCAGAAAGCGGCCAAAGTTAGGCGAATTGCGAATTTATCATGATGAAAAGTTTTCAATAATTTAAAATTTAATTTAATGCTTTTCTACATAGAGTAAATATTATTTTTAATCTAATGTGATCAGTTAATTTTACATCTTATCAATTAATTTTTAGTATCAGTCACTGTTTTGAATCAAGCTACGTATATTGATTCTTGTCACAATATTCTTGACACATTATTCTTTTTACTTTCCCTGCAATAAATGGTAATGTATAGGGAAAGTATTGGAATCATGCCGAAAATCGCAATTCGAGTTTTCGACGGATCTACACGTTTCGAGACCTCTAGAATATGAAAAAAACATTTTTAGCTTGACGTCTGCGTGTGTGTCTGTCTGTGTATCTGTCTGTGTGTCTGTCTGTGTGTCGGTCTGTCTGTCTGTGCAGATTTTGTATCCCCTCTAACTAAAAAACTAATCGACCGAATTTCACAAAATTTGGTAGGTAAGTCACTTGTGGGCGAGTTTGGCGCTGATTAGTTTTGGGTACGATTCGGGATAAAAGACTCTGCCTTTTTTTGCAAAATGGCAGGCAAAAAGTGTCAAAATCTAATTTAAAAAGCTACGTATGCTCAAATATATCCATTGAATGCTTGTTTAATACTTAATTTTAACGAAGAAAAGAATAAGACCAACCCCATTACACTAGGACTAGCCGTTCTCGGGATATATTAGATTTTTTCGTATTTTCTCCCCGCCACCTTTGAAAATAAGTTCAGTTATCAAATGAGAACGAAAATTGAATTAAAAGTGAATTAAATTTAATTAAAATAAAGTGAACGTGAATATAAGTCTGCAGGGAAAGTCATGTGCTGCCCACATAAGATTTTTATTCACAAAATATTATTAGCATAAACAAAATTTTCAAATCTGTGAGAGTTGCGATAGGTCTTAACTCATCAAGTTTCCCCTTTAGCATAACATTGACAAGCCTCGCGTGCTGAGCTGTGTATTTCCAAGCAGGTATCATGAATAATTTCTTTTATAAAGTCATCCACAAAAAGGTTTTACATTTGCAAAAACGCCATATCTATCCCCTTTTCTAGAAAAATGTTTTCTTTCTACATAAGCTATGCAATTACATGAAAGTAAATAATGGGGTTCACATTGTGTGTAAATAATCAATTTTACCTGTGATACACCGTCTTTTCATTACAGTTGCACTGTTATGATACATCATCCGTTTTTTGTTCTATAAATGGCAACAATACATATGGTGTCTCTACCGAAATAAATATACTCGCCAGCTAAAGGGTTCAAACGTTCAATTCCTATTGATCTTCATCCAATTCGAGAAGTACGGCTTGTCCCTTGCGATTCAGGGTATCCTTCAATTAGAAACATCAAGTTTGTTGTGACAAATCGTTGAAAAGGGGAGACTGTCTATATTTATGACTGGCCTTGTCTGCAAGAATCTAGGCTTAAGTGATAGGTAACCATGGAAACAGCGGTGAGTCAATCGTCGAAGAGACCTCCCTCTGATGAAGCAGAGTATCTCACGAAATAAATCTTTATATAAAGGAGTCAGGAAAGAAGAGATAAAGCCGAAACTGCCTATATTTGCTTGTTGCAGTTTCCATCTTATTGGCTTAGAAAGGAATTATTCAAAAAATCCCTAAAAAAGGAAAAGCCATGAAAGAGGCTGTAGGGAATTGTTAAAAGACCGGGCCTTGTTTCTAGCCTAAGTCTTTAGGGAAAAGTGGAAGTGAAGATATTTCCCTAAACGTAGTTTTATTTTTTGCGCCGAAATCGTTGCAGTCGAAACGCGATTCGCCGGATATTTTTCGATTTTCAGTTTTTGTTTCAGTGACCCTTCCCCACTCCTTCCACATAAATCTATTTAGCTCAGCTACTCTCGACGGTGAAAAATCGAAATAAAATGAGAGATTTCCTTATAATATCTCAGATGCCATGGAGTCCAAGGAAAACTGAAGAAGATTTAAACCCGCCTTTTCCTCAATTGAAGGCTATTAAATTGTCTTCATTCAAACTTGCTGGGAAATGGGCTTTATGTAGTATGGCGCAAATAAAATATATTGTGAGATATTTTATACCATATTTTATTTGATCATATTTTACATAGCTGCTTTGGTTCGACTGCTGTTAATTAATGATACTTATGTTCATTTAGATTTCCAAGATACTTATTTAACGAAAACATATACAAGAAATTCACTTTCTTAAGTTTAACAATGTAAAAATAAGTTATACAATGTAAAACATACAATGTAAGTTATACAATGTAAGTTATATAATGTAAGTTATACAATGTAAGTTATAAAATTTATAAGTTTAACAATGTAAAGATATATGTAACAATGTATAAATATTCACTGTTTTTTTTACAAAGTGGCGCGTAACATATACATACTTCAATCCAACAATGTGGGCCTCCTAGAGGAACAATTTCAGGGTTAAAGTTTGTTTAATCTTCAGTTTGATTCTTCTTCTACGATCTGTAAAACATAATAGCTGCACTGTACGACTTCAAAGTAAAGATTTTGTCGTTTGCTGGTTCTTCCCTTGGAGTACAATAATGAAGCTCTGTTTTACAGTTTAAATATGTTGATTTTAATTTTATAGAACTTTCAATACTACTAGTTGAGTCCACAGTCAGCTGTTATTTTCTTTTCAACGTTCACCAAATGTCCTGTTACAGAATATAAAATTTCCTTGATATTAGTTTCATTAGATTCTGATACACAATTGATATTATCCTATTACATTCTAATACATTATATCTACGTAAAATATACCTATTTATGATACTCTACTGTTAGAATTATATCCCAACAACTAACCCACAATATGTACTGCAAATCATGTACATATCAGACAGAACACTGGAATTTACATATCAAACAAAAGCGAACAAACCACGAAAATATATTATCCGGCAACATATTTTTCTGATTGGTAAATGACTTTTATGTAATTTAAAGAAATACAATCAAGTAAATGCTCCTTATACCAAATGCATTCGCCTTCAGCTGCAACGAACTGATAATTTAATCGAAACCAAATTCACCGCACAACAATCGCCAAATAAACCCGACAAGAATTTTTGCTTAGCGTGTAACTATTCCATCTTCAAACTATAACAACCATTTCAGTCTTAGAAAAAGTATCCGTGGAAAATAATTAAAAGTACACACACACACGTATATATATATATATATATATATATATATATATATATATATATATATATATATATATATATATATATATATATATATATATATATAAATATATATATATAGATGCATACAAACATACACGTGGGAAATTTGGCCTATGTTTTGCACCAATACTTCTATGATTTGCACTATTGTCCATATCTTACACTCGAGATTTTTAACATGGGGATGGGAAATTTGTGTCAGGCAACCACAACAAATTCATGCATGCTTTGTATTTTGTACTGATTTTACGGTTGTGTATTCCTATATAAATCATCACGTAAATCTGATAATTTCAATAAAAATAATCAAGTTACACACCTTAACTTATCTATAACATCCATACGTAATTAAACTTGAGTTAGTCCGGCGTACTTCAGAACCCCAACACATTTATTTCTAATCACGTTCACTAGATGTCAACACAATCTTGATGAGATACATATGTATTTTCTTGGAATCCCCTAGGTAATAATATTCCCAGCTCAATTCCTTGTTTAATTGTTTTAGTTGTGAGTATTTTTGTGAGTGTTTTCTTTGTGATTTTGTCCTTGCTGGGGTGTCGCAAAACCCCGAGACACTAATGGATTCAGTGAATTTAAAGTGCATTTTTTCGTCTTCCTTTTTCTTGGAAGATTTCTATTTCTGATTTTACCTTCAAGATGAGAGGTACTCGTCCCAGGCATGAGTGACACATTTTGTTTTTGTACTTGACTCAGCGTATATGATGTCAGTAAGGTTGGAATCGCGCTCTTTTTATTCTAGGGCTCTCAAGAGGGGCCGAACTAGGAAACTGCGATTATCATCACATCCCACTTACGTCACTAAATCTCCTTGGACGTCAGAGGGTCTTGTGTGCGCAGCACAATTCAAAATATCTGCGCAAGTTGTTTACGTCTGAATATTGTCACATCATGGTTCCTTTCGTAGTAAAAAAGTAAGTAAACTGTGATAAAAATTTAAAAATTCTTAAATATCTACACTATAATTTTTCTTATGAATTTCGATCGCCTATGCTTGAAGTAATTTAAATCATCTAATATGAGGTTATTTAATGTCAACGCAAGTTTGGAATGAACAGTTTTTCTCTGTTATGTGAAGATGGTATATTTTGCATCATCATAGGTAATTGAAACAATTGTATTTTCCAAATTAACAAATAACTTTTCAACATAATTATACGAAAACTTTCTTTGTTTTGACAACGCCCTCCAATGTCCTCCCTGGACATAGTGGCGTCATGAAGGAAACCTACCCTACTGACGTCAAGGTGACAACTTTTTGATTGGCAGCGCAAACTTATATTAAAAAACCTGGTTTCACTATAGGATTATTAAGAACATAGATATTTGTGAAGATTGGTACATGCAGTAAGTAGGTAATCCGATCATGGTGAAACCAGTAAAACTGAAGTCTGCGATAAGCCCATGGATTTTATGGACCTCTACTTACATGCATTTTTTTAATTGAAATTTATATTTGTTATAAATATGACAATAAAATTGTATTTATTTTGCCATGACTCAGCACACATTTACCTACACAATGGCACATTTTTATCTTGTCAAGAAAATAAGTACAGCATCACACTTGAAAAGTTATTGGGGTACTTACCTACTCTCTTAAGAACACTATATTTTGAAGTTATTTTTATCAAAATGGCGTAATTTCGCTGGTAGATAATGATTTAAAATGTATTACACGTTTCGAGAATAAGAATACTTACATTTGAGTTATGCTGTAGGTCAATGTTTCTGTAGCTTTAATATAGGAATATTCATTTCTCAAAAGTTAATAAATGGACACGATAAAAGATAAAATTATGTTGAATTAAAAAATATATATATCAAATAATTATTGCGATTGGGGAGAATTATTGGCTACTAACCTGAAAACAAATAATCTATGGTTTTCTAAAAATGCTTGAGTAATTTATATTGAAGTATGTATATCTGATTTTCGCTCCAAAACATTCTTATGAAATATTATTGATGCCTGCGCAACTTGGATTTTTGCTCTTTCCAACAAATTGAATCTTGTTCTATAACTATAAAAGAATATATCTGTTTTTATTGTCTGTAGCAAAAAATCTATGCAACCAACAGCCATAAAATTTGTTACATAGGTACATCAATTCCCGAAGGAAAAGATCTGATTTTTTAAAGATTTTTTTATGATCCAAATTAGTTTAAAAGCATATATATATATATATATATGTATGTATGTATGTATGTATGTATATAAATGGTCAAAGAGTTTATATATAATATACCAAGCATGCATAACTAGTAAGTTTAACAAGGCATAAGTTCTGCTTATTGGGCTATTTGCAGCATATAAATAAAATTAATGTTATTAATAAAATTAATAAAATTATAAACATAAAAGATCCGAAAACATGTATTTTGGTTAAAGGACAAACATTTTGTCTAGACAAAAATACAGTTATTCCAAACGAAGTGAATTTAATTTATCGATTTTCTATCTACCGAATTTATTTTTTTAAATTGCTAATCGAATGTTCTTTTAATATGGTAAATAAAATTATCATTATTTTGGTAATTTAAATTATCATTTGTTTGGTAATCTATTTTATCACTATTTTAATTTAAATGATCATTAATTTGTTAATTTAAATTATTATTATAATGGTAATTTAAATTATCCTTATTTTGGTAATTTAAATTATCATTATTTTGGTAATTTAAATTATCATTATTTTGGCAATTTAAATTATCATTAATTTGGTAATTTAAATTATATTTATTTTTTGTAATTTATATTATCATAATGAGTAGTATTTTAAAAAATAGCATACTTTAATGAAAACTCGAAATACAGACGATTTCACGAGGTGCATGGTGATCGGTCTCAGAAGGGCAGGTTGAACCATACGTCAAATCTCAGCCGACAGCTACCTACATGCGTCCACGGTGCAGCGGCTGTAGTGAACATGGTAAGAACAAGGAACGGTTGCACGTTTGAGTGGTGCTGGTACGGCCAGAGTGACGTCAGCATGCGTAGACCGACGCATCTGCCTGCAAGAGTTGGCGGCCCGCAGGCCACTTCCGTCGCCCTTTTGCAGCATGTACAGGATACCCTTGATGCTTCCATATCAACCAGGACCATTATCCGGCGGCCTGCACTCATGGCGCCCGTTGAGGAGACTGCTATTGACCCAACAGCACAGACGCCTCCATTTGCAATGGTGTCGGGATAGAGCCACGTGGAAGGCGGAATGGCACAGGGTCATGTTCTCCAACGAGTCACGCTATTGTTTTAGAAATGACGGTCGCCGTGTACTAGTCTGGCGCCGAAGTTATGACAGGTCCAATCCGGTCGCATCTGTGGAACGCCACACCGCGCAACAACGCGGCATCATGGTTTTTCGCGCCATCACCTACAATAGCAGGTCACCTCTCGTCCGTATTGGGGGCACTATAACGGCCGAACGATACGTGAATGACGTGCTGCAGCCGGTGACACTACCCTTTCTTCATGGGGTGCCCAATGCTATTTATCAGCAGAATAACACCCGACCACACACAGTACGCATCAGCCAACATACCCTGCAAGGTACCCAGGTGCTACCCTGGATACCATATCCCTTGATTTTTCACCAATCGAACCCTACTGGGACGTGATAGGACGTCGCTTGCGTGCGCTGCCACCGTCGCGTTTAGAAGACGAACTTTGAAAAATGGTTGACAGGGAATGGACAGCCATCCCGCAGGACACCTCCGCACGCTCGTTGACTCTGTACCTAGACGTGTTTCTGCCTGTATCGCCGCCCGCGATGGTCCTACAACCTACTGATCAGACGGTGTTATCTCTCAGTGTATAGGTGTATCATGTTGCAATAAATATCACTTAGTGTTTGTTGCTGTCTGTCTCTGTTTGCTGATTTTCATCACTCTCTGCCCACTCCGTCTTAGTGCCACATTTTCACTGTCACGTAGTGTAATATAAAATTAACAACTAGTGCATTTTGTCAATAGTAGTTTCAATCAGTCAGACTAAAATAAGAATGCAAAACAACAAAATAATCCGCAACCGTTACATTTGTCCTTTTAAAGCAACATTAGGTAATGCCAAGTAAGATAGTCCACCTAATTTTTTATTTTAATGCACTTGACATCTATTTCTTAGAAATGGCTATAGATAGAGCTTAGACGATGACTAATATGAATTCTGCATCAAATTCCGGAAGAGATTGGGAAGACCACTAAAGATTTTCATTTTCGATTCAATAAATTTCTTTGAAACATCTATTTCTTAGATATGGCTAAAGATATAGCTTAAACGATGACGTATGGAATCAATATCAAATCCCAGTGGGTGTTAGTATACTTTGTTAAGGATTTGTATTTTTAGTTCTGGAGACGTCACATACAATTTTTCCAAAAACTCGCATGACTCCAAAAACTCGCACGAAGAAAGATAGTTAAACGTACAAGAGTTAGAATTAAAAAATATATTTATAGTTCCTTCGAAAATAAGGTGTATACACCACTTACTACCATATTAAGTTTCCTTCATAAATTTCTTGTTTTCTATAAAACTACTCAGACATATCCACAATGATTATATTTGTCACAGAAGTAAACGTAAACACTGGATCAGATATAATTAAAACTACTTTCCCAGTTTCCGAATTTTAATTTTAAACTTACAATTCACGTTTCAAGCGATTCTAAATAACTATGCACTTTACATTAAATTTAGCTTAATTAGATTTGTTAAATTGAAAAGTTGCTCAAATATTTATCAGAAAATATTATTTTAATCTTCCTTAAATATAACTCATATATTCGAACTTATTAAGGTGAGGCTAATCATTGCATAACAGAATAGCAATTAAAATATTCATTGAATCTCAACGAAATATATTTCTTATAGCACTGTTAATTTACGTCACTCATAATATCAAATTGAAAAACTAGCGTGTTTTGCCAATAGTAGTTTTAGGACAGAAAAGCAGTTCAATAAAATACTCCATGACTGTTAATATACATTTTATGTAAAATTAATGTTGGTCTCTGTCGGCAAGAGAGTGTACCTAATTTTTACTTCGATAATACATAGACAAATACTGCAATAGCAGCAAAAAGTGAGTTATGATGCTGTAAAATAACGTATCTGTATTAAAATGTTTGACAATTTCAGAAAAAAATGCTCTAATGTATTATTGTTGGTGGCAAAAATTTGCCATACTATTGTTTATACGAAAGAATTTTCCTTGAAACATATTTTTAGCTCTATACTTACTGTTAAAATCAGTATTTCTATTATGCTGTTGCAGTCACAATTATTGTTATAATCAGATTTTGAAAAAAAAAGTAACAGTTTGAAATGTTTGAACAAAGGATTATTTTAACTTTTATTCAAAAACTTTAATGCACTTTAGAGTCGACAAACTATAAAATTACAACTGAAATAAGTGCAAAAACTAACTTAACTTCTTCTGCGGTACTGGGAAAAGGTTAGAAGAAATGAGAGGGAATCTTTATAGATTCTTATTGAATCTTTTATAGTAGATTGAAGATCTTTAGGAATGAGCGGCTGCACGAAAAAGTGATGTCGACGTCAAGTTTGATAAGAAAGAAATTGGTGGGAAAAGGATAAACTTTGGAAAGTAAAAAAGTAAAGTATGCACTGTGTAATAAATGGAAATTTTATTTGTGGTTGGGTTTTACTTCTTTTTTTTTTAAAAAGAAATCCTTGAAAAGTCTATTTCTTAGGGTCTGCTATAAATAGAGCTCAAATAATGATTCATTTGGATTCAGCTTCAAATTTCGAAGGGGATAATGGGCTACACTAAAAATTTCCGCATCCGTTTCCCAATTCACATTTATTATTTCAATCGAAACTTCTATATATCCAAATTGTCTAAAAATATAGCTGAGATCATAATTTATATGGATCTAGCAACTAATTATGGAAGAGGTAGGGTGAATCACTAAGAATTTTCAATTTCAGTTTCCTTTCTACTTTCGCTCCAAAAATTTTGCTTAAAACATCTATTTCTTAGGATTTGCTATAAATAGGGCATAAATAATGACTCATGAATTTAGTATCGAAGTTAAAAATGGGTTAAGAGTCTCACTAAGGATTTCCACTTTCGATTCTGGAGATGTCGCTTCCGCGAAACATCTATTTCTCGGAATATGCTATAGATATAACTTAGGGGGTGATTGGTATAGATTCAGCTTCAAATTCCGGAAGGGATAAGCTATTCACTAAAGATTTCCATTTCCGGTTCCAAAAATTTCTTGAAACATTTGTTTCTCAATATTTACTATGGATAGAGCTGTGGTAAATTATTTTGTAGGTAAATAAGAAGTGCCTGCACGGCATCAATTGTCACATGCAAAACAGTTTAGCAATATGTAACTAATATGCAATTAACAATATTATGAAATTACCAAAACACGCATAGTGGATTTTCTAGTAGTATAAAATATCAATATGAAATTAATGCATCCACAGAGTAAGACATTCCCTACCGTCACTTACTTCAGCGTTCTGTAACTTAATTAACCTGAGTAAATTTTCCCTGTCCTGTGAGACACAGGATGGCCAGCCGCAGATAGCTATAGGATGAAGATTTAGCACACACGAGACAATGTGGATAATATAACACTGTCATTTCTTTTAAATAAAGATTTATTTAGTAAATAATATGATCAATAATAAGACAGTCAGACTTAAATGATTTCCCTCGTTCTTATACAACTACATTTGGAGCATTAGCGTTAAATATTCTTTTCTCAATATCAACAAATAAGACAATTCAAATGGCATAAATAGTAAGCAGTAGTATTTCCACAGACAATTATAATGCCTTCAAATTAATGCATATAAATCTTGGATATGTTCATAAATTCAATCTACAATTTCATACAGTGTTATGATAAGGTCCTCAATATTAATTTAAATCAACTAATTGTAACTATTTAGAGTGCTCGTTAAAGTTATTTTTTATTTCTCGATCATCTTGTTGGATCGACGTAATTATTAATATATGGACTTACTGGTATCAGCCATCTGCCAGAGTACTCATCATCCTGACGTTGTAAAATCTTTCATTCCATACATCAAAGAATTAGACATACCCAACGTGAACCGGAGATGCTTCTCACCTAAAAATAGCTCAGGTAGTTAGAAATATTATAGGATAATTTGATGAGGATCAATATCACATTTGGACGTATTTCACGTCAATCAGAATTACGTGAAATCGAAAATAGATCCGGGCTTTCCAGCTTTACGCCTAATCCTTTGTCTGTCCATTTTTGCGACAGAGCCACCAGCACTTTCTTTCCGCTCCAACAATTTGAGAAAAAGCCCCACACCTACAGTTACAACCGCTAATATCAGTCCAAGCGATCAATCTGATTGGTCATCAAATATCCGCATAAATGACGTTTCGTTTCATTGCCGCATTCGTACGTCAGAACCAGACACGGACAGCGCCGGAAAAACGAACCAAAGTAAGAAAACCAAACGCTCGGCGAACAGAACTTGAAAATCCCATGTATCTCTATGGGAACAAAAATTTAATTGTAAAAGTAGCTCGAAAACAGAGCCTAGATAATGACTAATATGATTTCAACATTAAAATACGAAGGAGGTTGTTGTTTCATCAAATATTTCCACTTCTGGTATTTCCAGTTCAAGAAATTTACCTAAAACATCAATTTCTCAGGATTGATTATAGATAGAGCTTACATGATGGCTGATATAGATTCTGAATCAAATTCTAAAGTGGGTAAGCTGAGGATTACTGAGGATTTCCATTTCAGGTATTGAAATGTCGCCTCGAGTTTATCTGAAAATTCTTATGACTGTACGAAATATGTGCGCAAAACAGAATAAAAATGGTTAATATTTCAGACAAAAGTGAATTTTCCTTGCAATATCTATTTTTCAGGATTGGCAAAAGAAAGAACTTAGATGACACCATATGGATTCAGCTTCAAATTTCAACGGAGTTTGAGGGATTGGTTCCCAAAGTATTTCCACTTCCGGTTATTTTCCACATCTAGTCCAAAATTTTTTCTTGAACTGTCTATTTCTCAAGATTGGTTATAGTTAAAACTTAAATAATGATTAATATGGATTTAGTGTCAAATTCCAGAAGGGCTAAGGGTTTACTAAGAAATTCCATTACCGGTTTTTTCAAGATGACGTTTAAAATTTTCATTTTCCTCAAAACATCTATTTCTAAGATTCAGCTATAGACAGAGCTTATATGATGACTGATATGGATTTAACATTAGTTTTTGAAGAAGTAATCTAAAGAAATTCAGCAAGGATTTTAACTTCTAGTTTCTTCCTGATTTAGGCAAAAAATTTGTCCTTAAAACATCTATTAATTTTTCAGAATCGGCTCTAGAAATTTGATTATGACTGATATGGATTCAACACTAAATTATAGTGGAGTAGAGAACTCAATTAGGATTTCCACTTTTGGTTCTAGAGATAGATGGCAGTTCCAATTAAAACATTTACATTTTATTTACATCACCTATTTCTTCGGATAGGTTGTAAATAGAGCTTGGATGATGACTAATATGGATTCAGCCTCAAGTTTTGGAGCTTTAAATTTTGAGGGAGTTAAGGGGTTGAGGGAGTTAAGATTTCCACTTCCGGTTTTGAAACTGCCACTTCCGTGTTTTCCGAAAATGTGCATGACTGTACAAAATAAGTTTGCAAAGGTGTATAACATTTCTTATAGTAGAAAACGGTATAAACATCACTTACCACCATAAAACGGTTCCTTCATAGATTTCCTGTTTTATTATTCTTGCCCAAATTTCGGTACATTATATGAGAAATGCTATACAAAATATAATCGTGTTTTTTTTAAAAGGGAAGCGAGCATATTCATAAATGCATAAAATAAAGCTTCTACAATGTTGGCTTGTATGTCTAGAATTGCAATAAATATTCTTTAAAAGTATATTCCCCTCTTGTAACAAGTTGTGGGAAGTTCATTTAAATAAGTCATTTGTATGCATTGTCATGCATAGTATACATACACTCGTTGTGTTACTAAAAATACTTGTAAGGGAATGAATTTATTACGCTCCTCAAATTGTATCGTGGCTTTAATATTTCATTCTCAAAGTATAGGGAACTTGGCCTTTGCTTGAGTATGTAATTATTTCGCTAATCGAATAAATTTATTATGTATGGAAAGTTAATTTTGTGAATGTTGAAATTTATGCAGTTTTATGGTAATCAAATTATACTTTAGAATCTATGAATTTACTTGTTTTATTAGCGCTTAGCGTAATATTCTACAATATACAATTACTTTCCTACACACCTTAGCTTTTCTCATTATGAAAGTCAAAACTCTGTACGTCAAATTTCTACGCATAACTATTGTACGTATCTTAATAAATATTGCTGGTGTCACAGTGTCACATATTTCAGTAAATAGTGACATATGACAGGTATTTATTGCCTTTTATATAAGTGTTCCATATACGTGTCTGGTGTCAATCCCTACTAATTAGACAATGCTCTGCAACTTTGTAATTAGATTTTATCGTATATCTCGTTTTGTTACCGACTTTGTTATCGTATCATAATGTTCTAAATTTTAATCTCGTTTCGTTACTGACATTGTTATCATAATGTTCTAAATTTTAATCTCGTTTCGTTACCGACTTTGTTATCATAATGTTCTAAATTTTAATCTCGTTTCGTTACCGACTTTGTTATTATAATGTTCTAAATTTTTATCTCGTTTCGTTACCGACTTTGTTATAATAATATTCTAAATTTTAATCTCGTTTTGTTACCGACTTTGTTATCAAAATGTTCTAAATATTAATCTCGTTTCGTTACCGACTTTGTTATCATAATGTTCTAAATTTTAATCTCGTTTCGTTACCGACTTTGTTATTATAATGTTCTAAATTTTTATCTCGTTTCGTTACCGACTTTGTTATAATAATATTCTAAATTTTAATCTCGTTTTGTTACCGACTTTGTTATCAAAATGTTCTAAATTTTATTCTAGAGGCGTTGCATTCACTGTTATTCCATCGGACATATCCGCTTTACTATAGATAGACGTAACGGGTGCACACAGAGATCTTTCATTAAATTATTTGGGTACTTAAGGACTTAATACCAGATACTTAAGTACAAAGAACCCTGTATAAATTTTAACTTACTTACATCGGATTCAATTCAAGCAGATAAAACAATGCATTTGATCAATTTCAGTGCGCCTAGGGATTAAGACAACATTGTACATTAAAACAATGTTAACAGAAAATAATCCTTTAATTCTGTTTTAAACAAATAAGCAGAATTATTCTGTTCCGAAACAAAATCAAACTATTTAAACATTTCTTTCTCCATTTTAACTTACTCTCTTCCAATAACATTTTTACAAATTTCAATTCCAAACGTCAAATAATTTAGTTAAATATCATTGAAATGGAAATATACTGCATATTATTAAAAATTAAAACCCCACCGAGAATATTTTCCATTGTAAACTTCAAATTAGAATTGATGTCGATACTTAAAGCCATAAATAGAGGATTTTCGTAAAGCGACAATCCTATTTCCTGCCCCAGCTTCCATCTGAGCCCAACAGAGAAATCCGCTTCAATTCTCTGTTGTATTTTTTTATTTCCTGGCACAGTTAGGGTGTGTCCATTTAAAGCATACGTTTGACATCATATCTATCAAACTGATTGGGAAACGATCTAAGGATTTTAGAAGAATAAAATGAACACGATCGTGGTAATTTCGAATTTTCTTTTCTTTTAGTAGTATGTGTCTTTTCTCTCTCTAAAGCGGTATTGAGTGCTTCCTAACTTAATTTTCTCTGTGATTTATATTTCAAACTGCCATTACAAATTATAGAAATTGTATGTTGATTTTCAGACCCCCATTTTCGTAAAACATATTAGGATAGATTTCTTTGTGAACGAGATTCACGAATATGGCGCATTTAGATGATATTGTTTGTGCTAAAGTTATAATGTAATTTCAATTGCTTGCATAGAGTTTGTTGCTCTATCGCCAATTTGTGCATAGCACAAATTATTTGATCTGCACTTAGATTTTTATCAAAATAACATATTTTCATAGTAAGGACTAGCCGATCGCTGTCAGAGAGAAATAATAGATAACTGTACTGATAGCAAGATTTCTTGCTATCAATAAAAATCTATTTCATACTGGCGTGCTCTAAAAATTGCAAATACTCTCTACGGATGATGGTAGCTGCACTGGTTTTGTAGGTATATAATTTTATCTCCATGCATTTAAATATACAGTTAAATTTACAAATGGTGTCCAACAGATATATGTGATAAGCAATTGGTCGTGAAAGTAAATTGAAAGCCAAAAATATGCAGTAAACAGAGGAAGAATAAGCTCCCCCGGAAATGAAAGTTTTAGGAAAATACAATTTACTGCTCTTCCCCCCGATAAAAATTTGATGTGGGCAGCACAAGTCTTTCGCTGCAGATTCAAATTAATTTTCTCTTCCTTTCTTTCATAATTCATTAAATTGAGTTTAATTGAACAAAGACATGAAAACTTATTTAAAATGACACTTGAACTTTCGGTTTTAGTTCAATTTTTAGTTTCGTTGGACGACTGGACGTATTTTTAAAGGCGGCGTAACAAAAATGCGAAAACACTGAAATATCTCGACAACTATTAGTCAACGATTAGTCAACGATTAGAGTAATTTGGTTGGTCTTATTCTTCTGTCGTCAAAAATTACGTATAAGAAAAGCATGTAACTGATACATTTAAGTATATCTAGTTTTTAATTTACAATTTGACGATGTTTGCAAGACATTTCACAAAAAAGCAGGGTCTTTTATCTCAAATCGTACCAAAATCCAAGCGCCACTGATTAACCTACAAGTAACTTACCTGCCAAATTTTATGAAATGTAGTCAATTAGTTTCGATGTAGAACGGATACATGCATTGCACAGACAGACAGACACAGAAACGCTGAAAATAGTTTTTTAGTTTTCTAGGGTGCTCAAAAACGTGTAGATCCGTCGAAAACTCAAGTTGATATTTTCGACACGATTCCAATACCCAATTTCCCAATGTATTACCATGTCTTGTAGGGAAAGTAAAAGTGTAAATTAGTCACATGGGATCCGAAATAAACTAGGGCAAAATATTTTTACTCAGTATCTTTTGATGAAAAAAAAGATCAATCATGCTTAAAGCATTGATTATGAAACACTTTCCAAATTCAATGCAATGTTATTTAAACAAGTTTAAAATGCAATACATTCCTCAGTAATATTTTGAAACTTATCACAATACTGCATTAATTTATTATATTTGAAAACTTAAACCTTCATCGAAAAAAATGAACTTCATTCAAATGACGACATTGAAATATAAATTGCCTGGTTTAAACATCTCTAAAATGTTATACATTCCTCGGTAATAGTTTTAGAATTATCATAATACTACGATAATTTATTATATTTGAAAACTCCATAGAAAACAACTGAAATTAATTCAAATGACGTCATAGAAAAAATAACACGCCTGGATCTCTCTATAAAAACAGGATTTCATTCATAACTTTCTCCCATTCATTTCATTCATCACAATACTATAATAATTTATTTTATTTAAACATTTTGTTTAAGACCATGGAGCTACAAAAAATTAAACTCTATGCTTGAAACTTCATCGAAAAAAATCGTCTTTCTCTTTATGAAATCAATTAATATTTCATTCATATCAGCCATGCAGACTCCATGGACTAAATTATTTTGTGTTAAAAAAATACAGGAATTCTAATACAACTCATTCTATATATTTTGCTGTTTGCATTTTACATAGGTGAAAAATAGGCTTAGTTGTAGAAATAATCAAATTTAGATAAGCATTTAAACTCAAATATATTGTCATTGCGTTGTTTCAGTATGTAGATGCACAGAATTTAAGCAAAAATAAAGTAGTTTTAGGACGGATACAACACTCAATATGAATTAAAAAGAACTTAAAAAATCACGATTTTGAAACAAGATGGATGCCATATATCATTTTGAAGTGGGTCATGTGATCGTTTCATATCCTGGTCACGTGATCGTTTCATATAAGAGGTGTAATTATTATTTTAATTTTTATTTAAAAAACTACTAAATATATTTCGCTGAATTTTTTTTTATATATTGTATGGAACAATTTGAATATTACCTAAAATTTTCGAAGCAATTTGTGAATTTTAAATTCGCTTAAAAAATGTTTGAAAAATTAGGTCCCATAGGGCTCAATGTATTTCATTTTTTCGACCCGGGTTCAATCCAAAACTAACTGGGCAATATTATTCATTTATATTCCCATAGGTTCTACAGACCGTTTGAACAACATACTAAAATTTCATTTTGATTATGTCATTTTTACGTCAGTTATCGTGCTAACGGACAGACAGACAGAATGAACAAAGTCATAAACACTTTTCAACTTTGTTGTAAAGTGTTAAAAAACTGTAAGATATGGATAATTTTTTCTTAAATTATTTCATTTTTCCTGAACTGCAAATATGAATAATTAACTTCCTCTGTATGTGAATAAGATGGACATCTACAAATCGATTTAAATAGGAATATAGCCAACTGAAATTTGATACCATTTAATTTTGGACATTTTACTTGTTGCTGATCCCTTGTAATCGAATGAAAAATACCCAATAACGAAAATTGAAGTAAATATGTCATTAAGTTTTAAATCAATGTTTACATTTATTTCGTTCTAGTTAACTGCAGCACACATTTTACTAATTGACATTTTTATTTCTCCTACAAGACGTAGTAAAATATAGAAAAAGTATTGAAATCGTATCGAAAACGGAACACGAGTTTTGGAGGAATCCATACGTTTCGAAACCTATAGAAAACGAAAATATTATTTTTAGCATCCGTGTGTGTGTGTGTGTGTGTGTCTATGTGTGTGTCTTTGCAATGTATGTATCCCATAAAATCTCATAAAATTTTGCGGTTAAATCACTTGTAGATTACTCCGGGGATGGTTGGATTTTAGTACAATCCGGAAACAAACAATCTGCCATTTCTTTGTGAAATGGCCCGCAAAAATCACTAAAATCCAAAATTAAAGACTGTATATGCTAAAATGTATCAATAAATGCGTATTTTTTCTATATTTGCAATTTTTGACGATAACAAGAATAAGACCAACATTATGACTCCGGGAGTAACTGTTCTCGAGAGATTCCAGTTTTCACATTTTTGCTTCTTGGTCTTTAAAAATACGTTTACTCACCAAAAGAAAACGGGAATTGAATTAAAACTCCAAATTTAGTGTAATTATGTGTGTTAACAATGAAACTCAATTTAACGAATTATGAAAGAAGGAAAGAGTTAAGGAATTTGGGTCTGTAGTGAAAGTCTGGTGCAGCCTACATCCGATATATTTATTAGAGTCGTCGATAAGTAAAATTTTGCATTTTTATGACATTATAAGTTACGGGGGTGGGGGTGCAACTAATTTAGTTAGTTATTTTGAAACAGACATCCACTGTTTGCTGATTAATTTTCATATTTCACTTCTACAACCAGCCATTGATTTTATATTCGTTTCGAACACAATTCGTGCAATACCCGATATATCTCTTCATCCCCTTTTCTGGAATTCTAAACATTAGCAATTTAATACCAAAGCTCTATGAATAAATTAAAAAGGTTTAAGTGGATTGCTTTTGTAAAATCATGTCAATAATTCTTGTTTATCAAAATTCGAGAACGACTATCATACTTTTCAATACATATCAATACATGCAAACACTTCAAATAAAGCTAGTGAAGATGTAGTAATTATGGAGAACATTACAAGTGCCGCTGGTTGAGTTTTACTTTAATCATCGTCCTCTTTCTCCAAAGGGTGCATTAAAGTGCCGAAGAGGACACAAACTGCACTACTGCGATAGCAAACAAGGACAGAGAAATTAAATTCAGAGACGTTCAAATAACAGGAAATCGCGGCATCGAGATTGAAATATTTCTCTCTGAATCTGGGTTGTTTAAAATGCAGGAATTATATCCAAATTTCGTAAAGAATATATTAAGAATACATTTAAAATATATTATAAATATATTAAAAAATATATAAATATATATTTAATAATATATAAGTAAATAATTATCTAAAAATATATAAGTATATAAATAATATAAAAGTATATATAAAATATAAAAATATATAAATATATAAATAATAATGTATTACAAAAATAAAAAATATCATAAATATATTAAAAATATATTAAAAATATATAAATTATTCAAGAACGACTATCATACCTTTCAATACATATCAACACGTGCAATCTCTTTAATTAAAAGTATACTGACGATGTAGTAATTATGAAGTTTACAGGTGCAGCTGGTTGAGTTCTGCTTTAATCATTGTCCTCTTTCTCTAAAGGGTGCATTAAAATAGCGAAGAGGACGCAAACTACACCACTATAGTAGCAGACAAGGGCATAGAAAATTTAATTCAGAGATATTTAAATAACAGTTAATAGCGGTAACGAGATTAGAGTATTTTTTCTAAATCTGAATTGTTTAAAATGCAAGAGTCGCATCAAAATTCGTAAAAATATATATTTACTGGAGCTCAATGAAAGAAAAATCATGGAAATTTAATAATAGCTGTATATAAAGCATTTTAATGAACAAATGTTGTTTTGAAATGATCATAACGGGATGTCCAGGTTCATTTGGGAACTACGGTAGAATTCTGATAACGCGTACTACGAAAACATACCCATTTAAAAAATTTCGTAACATCATATACAGCAAGAAATTGATGAAGAAGCCTTCATATGGTGGCGAATGGTGTTTTTGAACTGAAAATTATATTGCTAGAATTGAAGGTAGAAATCATTAGGGAGTCGTTATCCTCCGCTTTAGAAAATAATACTAAATCCACAGCAATAGTTATTTAATCTGTATTATCTGTAGCCAATCTGAAGAAATAGATATATCAACCTTCTTTAAGCGGAAGTGTTAAAGGAACTGGAAATAGAAATAGTTCATGAACCACCTACCTCCTTTGGAATTCGATACTGAATTCATATAATTCATCATCTACATTCAATCTATTGTAGATTCTAAGACATAGATGCTTAAAAAATGTTGCTTAGTAAAAACATAGGTGATAAATTTGATTGTCACCAATTAGTAAGACAGGAGAAAATGATGATGTATTTGATGATGGACCATACCTAACTATACACTAGATCAGTTTAATCTCGAAACTTTACAATTGTACATTCTCCTTCAAAACCATATTGACGACATGTATGCAAGATAAAGAGGAGAAACGAAAGTATGTAAATTAAAATATGGAAACTAAAAGCACATAAATTAGAAGTATAGGAATTAAAAGTGTATGAATTAAAAGTATGGAGCTAAAGAACAAAAGTATAGAAATTTCAATCTTAGTTCGATATGTGTCTAGGAATAGTTTTAGTCTTATATCTCGCGAGCAATGCGTCACCGTATAACTTGGGTGTCAATGATTCAGAAAAAGAGGATTACAAGAAACATAAGAATCTATAACAAATTACGAAAGTATTAGAAATGTTTTTGATGTTTATGAGAAGGCTAAAATCTGGTGTTATAGATAAGTTACATGAATTTTTCAGTTTGTTTTTCTGCGTTCACATCTACACAATATACGTAATATAACACCTAGATTTTATCCAAGTCGCATTGGCGATTTTCCAGATTATGAAAGGCCAACGATTTAGCGCACACACAGTCGCAGTAAGTTTGACAAAATATCATTTTATAACTACATTGTATGCATTTTTATTCATTGCCTTCTTGCGATTACAATCCAGGCAACCAGTTCACTACGCAAATTATGTCCAAATAGCTTCAGAAGTTTTTGAGATTACGAAGGACTAACGATTGTGACAAAATTATGTTGTATACCTAAACTATATTTGTTTATAGAATTTTTTATACGTTCACATCAACTACATAATATCTGAAATGCTTCATCCAAATTTGGTTGAAATTACTTTAGTGGATTTTGATAAAGTGAAGGGTCAATGATTTGGCACACACTCACTAACCAACAAATTCCATTTCTAGTATCAAAATACCCCACCGGTGTATTTAAGGTGAAAAATCTACTTTTGATTACATCTCAATCACCATATTTTCCTTAGGCTACATCTGTTAAAGTAAAACGGTTGCTTAATATAAAAGCATATTTATGAAGAAAACTGGCACAAGTCCCTATAATTATCAGAATATTTTCCTGTAACTTGGAAAGTGAACTGAAAGTTTACTGTAGCGAAGAAAGTAAAAACAAAATACGAGCAATCGTGAATTAGCCAAACTAAAAATTGCAAAATCTAATATTATTCATGTTAACTTTTTTTATATTTTCGGCATTACCAATGACACAGTCATGATGCACAGTGAGAAACATTTCTCTCTACAATCTGTTAGATTGCTGTGAGAAGTTTGAGGAGAAATTTGAAAAAAGTTGGTTTTCCTTTAATTGCTAACAGTGCTAAATTTTAAACTTTACCTAAAATTAATAAAATAGACAATTTCCTTCTACCCATAGTTTCAAATCTTGGTATTATATTCTATGCTTTGGCTAAATACTTTGTTTCTGGTCCTTATTTTATAACACTATATTATAACAATAAAACCTTCGTTTAAAGCAGAATACAAGACATATTTAATAGTGTCTAACACTATTATGTTTGTGTTAAATGTAGCTTTTGTTTTCAAAAATGAAAGAAAGAAGGACTTTATTTTATGTATATGCTGCATACAGATTTCTACAGGAAGATACAGACACGCACATGTCACTGAAAAATAGTTGAGTCGTATTCAAGTATGATCAAAGTATCTACATCCATCATTATCATGAGTCAGATATTTAACCACCTCACAATAGCTTAATTTTACATGATATATATTATGAGGAATGCTGAAATTGTGCATTAAATAAAAACATCATCTAACGTAAAATAAAATTCCAGAGAAAATATTTAAGGCGAAAAGGATGCCACTAAATATGTAGCAAAATCATATGCTGGCGAGATAATATTTTTTCCTTATGGAACTAGACAACATATTGTTTTCTTCGAATAAAGGTATCGTACAAAGTCACATAAAATTCCAGTGAAAATATTGAAAACAGAAATGGATGCTACTAAGTATCCAGCAAGTACGTGCTAGCCACGATCAGATGCATTTACTGAATAAAATCATCATATAATATGATGCAAAATAAAATTCCAGTGATAATATTTTAAGCAAAAAGAATGCCCTTAACTATGTAGCAAAAGAATGTGCTGATCAGATCATATTTATATGCTTATGGAACTAAGACAAGAAACAGTCTACACCGAATAAAAACATCATATAAAGTGACGTAAAATAACATTCCAGTGAGAATATTTAAAACGAAAAGGATGACTCTAAGTATGTAGCAACAGCAAGCATGTGCTGGCCAGATCATATTTTTGCACCTATGGAACTAAGACAAGAAATCGCCTTCTCCGGATAAAATCATCATATACAGTGACGTAAAATGAATTTCCACTGGCAATATTTAAAACTAAAGTATGGTGTACGTAGCGAAAGCATGTGCTGGCCAGATCATATATTTATGCTTATGGAACTAAGATAAGAAATGACCTTCACTGAATAATAGCATCATATTAAGTGACGTAAAGTAAAATTCCAGTCATAATACTTAAAACAAAAAAATTCTATTATGGATGTAGCGAAATCATATCGTGGCTAGATCATACTTCCATGCTTTCATAACTATGTCAAAAATAGTGTTCACTGAATAAATATATCATATAAAGCGACGTAAAATAGTCTAATGAGAATATTTAAAACAAAAATGATGATGCTAAGTAGTAGTGAAAGCATGTTCTGGCCAGATCATATTTTTATGCTTAGGGAACTAAGACAAGAAATAGTCTTCACCGAATAAAATTCGCTTTAAATATGCTAATGTTCTTAAAGTAAAAGCATGAGAGAAAAAATCCCTTTTACATTGCGAGTGGTCTTTATCGGAATTCTGTGTTTATGTGGGATAAATTCATATTTTTGCAACGAATATTTTAGCAAGCAATGTCGCATTTCTTGAGGCATTTATTTTTGTCCTCAGACCAAATATATACATTGTATGTATATTTGTTTGCGTTTTCAGCTTGAACTATTACTCAGACATGAACAAACTTTATAGAAGAGTAAACTCCATTTGGAATCTGTTAATGTGCATGGCGAAAAATATCTGTTTTGCATAGAAATGTTATGCAAAGCTGTCGTTGAAAACTGTTTTTTCTTTGTCTGAAATCCGTATTTTGAGTCCTTAAAACCAAATGCGATTCTTCATATCTTTTTTTAGGAAAGTGCTAAATAACTTGTTTCATATTTGAAAGTACTTTGTTTACAGTAGAGATAATGTCTTTTCCCAGATTTAAAAACTTGTTTTCTAAATATATTTGCTTAAAGGACTGTTTTCTTGTTTAATGCCCCATTTTCAAAATGTAAAAATGTACTCAAAACATAATATACCTAAAATTTAAGAGTACAAATATTAGTTAATATGTTTTATCATGATTTCATGCACTCTATGATGACAAACATTGGATATAATTTCATTAATAAATTTCTCAATATTTAAATTATTGAATTTTAGATTCGTTGTTTGATTAAAAAAACTGAATAATCCACCGTATAAATATATGGTTGTTTATAATAACTGATACCTAAAAATTACTGAAATGCAAAACATTAGTTTTGCAGTCTTGAATAAAGAGAATTATTCTTCATAACAAATTATGTATTTTCAAACATCTTCAAAATTGTTACACATTGTTAAAAATTGTAAGTTGATAAAATATCAATGTACAGCACTTATTTACTTTAAGATTTAGGAGCTAACAAACAATGTTATGACGCTAATCATTACCCTCTTTTTACTACAGATCTTAATAATACTTTTCCTTCCTTGCAATCGAGGAAATATATATCACAAATCGTAGTTATTTTATTTGATGTACATTCGAGACATGGGCCTCAAGTTTGGATTGGACACGACGTTAAAAGGAAGACGTTACTTTACACATCATTGCCCTCTTTTCACTACAGATCTTAATAAAACGTTTCCTTCCTTGCAATCGATGAAATATATATCACAAATTAAAGTACTTTTATTTGGCATAGGTTTGAGACTTCAGTCTCTAATTTGGAATTGACAGGACGTTTTGAAGAAAGACGTTACTTTAAACATCATTACCCTCTTTCCACTGCAGATCATAATAAAACTTGTCCTTCCTTGTAATCGATAAAACATATATCACAAATCAAAATACTTTTATTTGGCATAGGTTCGAGACTTGGGCCTCTAGTTTAAATTGGACAGGAAGCTTATAAAAAAACCGCTATTTTAAAATTCATTACCCCTTTTTAACAGATCTCTCCTTGTAATAACATTCTCTCCTTGTAAACATTCTCTCCTTGTAATCTATAAAATATATATCACAAATCTCAGTAATTTTATTTGGTGTAGGTTTGAGACTTGCGCCTCTAGTTTGGATTAGACATGACATTTAAAAGGAAGACGTTACTTTAAACATCATAACCCTTCTTTCACGGCAGATCTTAATAAAACTTTTCCTCCTTGTAATCAATAAAATATATGTCACAAAACAAATCACAGTGCCTTTATTTGGTGTAGAATCGAGACTTGGGCCTCTAGTTTGGGTTGAACAAGACTATTATAAGAAATATATTAATATAGTTTCTTTCGTACATGACACACTCACACTCATTATTGTTTTATTGAAGTTATCATCTACTTCAGCTGTTCAAGGCCTTCTCCGATGACTTCTTAAACCTTATTATCGTTTTCGATACAGGGCAGTCATTATGTACTTCCTTCTTCTAGAATAAATATAGTGTTATAAGTTGTTTATAAATAATTTAAAAAGTTTTAAAAATATGAATTTTGAGTCATCACATGTTTTTCAAAATTCAAATTTGGATATTAATGATTGGTATGTAGAAAAAGTTATCCACGCTTGAAAATAATAATTTAGATGTAGTTTTAAACAAAATCAGTATTTTTCATCTTTTTCGCATTAAAATTTCAAATTTTAAACTGATTAATATGGAAACTCTAATATATTTGTTATTTGCTGTCGTTATCAGTGACGATGCGCCAGGGGAAACAATGTAAACTTTTCAGTACCAAGAAAGTAAATTTCTAAAGAATAGTAAAACAAGTTTTGTTTAAGAGGGTAGCAGAGCCACCAGTCTCCAACCATCCGGATGATATGCTATCTAGTGATGTACTGAGACATTTATGATTTTATTTAAATTTATATAGGAATTCCATTTTCTTCCAGATTTCATTTTGGAATATAAATTCTTGTCTAGAAGTCTTCCTCATTACTCTGTTTTTATGCAAGATGTCCTCAATTTAAAGTAAATCCTTGTGAATCGCAACTGTTGCCCTCTATTCATTGATTTACTGAGATGTTTATGTTTTTAAATAAATTTTAAGATGACTCTGAAAATCGAAAAAGGCTATCATCCCCCTCCAAATTTTAGTTTGGAATGCAAATTCTTATCCTATCTAAGGCCTTCTAAGTCATATTATTTTCGATACAGGATAATATCAAGTAATTCCCGCGAACGGCGCAAGATATAATAATATTAATTTAGCGTAATTCTTTGTGAATTCAAACCGTTGATATAAGTCGTAGGGACTGTAGAACATTTAATTTCAGTATTATTCAGAAATAAATTATTCTATGTATCTAGCGTTGCCGAAGCAACTTCGACGATAATAGCTTACAATTCCGTCCCAGTAGCTTAACGGTAGATCATCGGCTGGCCAGTACGATGATAGGTGATTCCATTTCCGGTTGGGGAATCAAGGTTCTTTGCAATGACGTTCGAAAAAATCAACCCAGAAGGTTAGGGCAAAGATGCCGGAGGTCTGAAAGTGACCTTAGTACAACTAGCACGGATTTGGTGGACTCTGGTATATTGCGAGTCGATTTAAAATCCAGAGGGCAGCAACCACGCAAGAAGATAACCTGGAAGATAAAAATAGCAGCATTAAACTAACTTGAGGTAAAAATATCAAAATATGGGCAGTCATATTGTCAGTTCCACGTCAATCTGACATAATTGGGTGAGGAATACAGAGTCGACTTTGAAGATAAGAGCTTGCAATTTCTTCCCAGTAGTTTAACGGTAGAGCACCGACTATTCAGTGCGAAGATCCATGGTTCTAATTTCGGTTGGTACAACGTGTAGGTTCATTGACTCTGTAATTATTGTAAAGAAGTTTTGTCTGAACAAAAAAACAAATCTATCATTTCCGGTATGCCACATGACGCCATATTGGGCTGTTGAGGCGGTTATTGGTCAAACTATATTTGAAATAGACCCCACAAGCATTATGAATAATTAGTGCGAAAGGTTGAAATATCAATATAATTAAGGAAAATTTGAGCTACATATTTAAATACAGATATACTACCAATTCAGTTTACAGCTGTTTTGTGGATACGATGGATCCCCCTTCAATGCTAGACTACCAACAAACCCGAAGTTAAAAAGCCGATCACAAATAGAAGAAACAAAGGTGGACCCAAGTCGTGAATTAAGTGTTCATCTGACTGAAGCCACTCAGAAAGCATAATTAATGCCCCGACATAGAAGTAACATGAAAGATTGGAATGCGCACAAACACAACATAAATTTTCTAACAAGACGAAACAAGTACGAACAAGATTAAATGAGTCCCAACAAGACGAGACAAGTCTGAATAAGATTAAATGAGACCCAACAAGACTAAAATATCAAAATCGACACACAACTGCACCACCCGGCAGTCCTTTTTGTTACTCAAGTCCTTGGATGAGTCGGACGGCTTGGGTCTTCAACACAACTCCACCACAGGACGTCCAAATAGTTTTTCAAGTCTTCGGATGTGTCGGATGGTCTGGGTCTTCAACACAACAGCACCAAAAGCTAATAAATAGGTCTAGATGGATTGCATATAAAGTAAAAATAACATTATAGGACAACCCACCCCAAAATAAAGTACTGGAAAAGTCATTAACTGAATTACAGGAATTTTTTTGCAACGCTTAAAAAAGATAAGATCATAGACCGACATACATCTTTCTATAATTATTAAGGAATAAAACTCAAAGCGATGGTCAAAATTAAAGCAAGTTTGAACAACTGGAGATTTATTAAATTGCTGTTTTGATATAGTTTTCTTGTTCCTTAATACAAAATTTTAAAGCCCCAATATAAAATGTTAGTTTGACCAATATAGAATTACTACATTGGCAGAAATTCTGTAAATACCACAACTTCTAAAAATTAATATGATTCCTTAATGCCAGAGAATTCTTACTAGTTTCCTGCCTGCTTTTGATAATTCATAAAAAGAGACAACCCGGCCAAACTGTTCAGAAATATCTTTAATATTCACCTATCGTACTTTACAAATCAATTAAATATTTAATTAAGAAATCAATTATTCATGCAAAGCATTCAATTTGGGAGAGATAAATTAACTCTTAAATAAGAATTCTTCATTTCCTAAACTAAATTAATCCTTAGAATGAATTTTAAATCGCAAATTAAGGGAATCATATTTAATTCATCATTCAAATTGTCATATGCTTACATGCATATTTTGAAAAATCCGAACGAGGCGTATAACATTTTATTAATTTATACTTCGATATTTAAGATAAAATACTACTTGCTAAGATCTCCTATGGGGAAAACAAAATATAAGAGGAAACTATCTAGTAATATTGTTCTAAAATAATTGTTCTAATTCCATGTACAAAGAATGCAGAGATTTCACATTAAATCCTTTTATACTAATTTCGCAGTCTTCAAAAGTCTTGTTTCTGCACAACATCTTTCTATGCGGGTGTGTTTATACTTTTATTGTGCTGTATTAAGCCACATTATTATTAATTACGGTCCCTGTGCTATGCGTTGTGTTGAATAAATGAGGTAATTAAATGAAGTAATGAATAAACGAATTATTTTATACCCTAAGCTATTAAGTTGATCAATAGCTTTTCTAGAGTTATTGCACTTGCTCTTTCACAGAGCTTTTCGACAAATAAACTAATTTCAACCCGACACCGCTGATTATAGTTGCATTAGCGGAATTCCACAATTGTGATAAATGCATACTTTCTGTCACTCTACGAATGAATGCATGCTTAAGGAGTGTTTTAAAATCATTCACATTGATTATATTATGAATATGTCTTGATAATGAATGAATGACTGAATTTCTCATTAATAATTTAACGAGTAATTAGAATCGAATCAGCATCGAGGAGTTGGACATGGAATGAGATTAAAAATTAAACCGAATTTTAATGTGCGGAAATTTAAATGTGTTTGGGAATACAAAATATTTAATGCTTTTAGTGTATCAAAATCCTTAGAGTTTATGTAAATGCTCAAAAGAATGCAGCTACAACAAGCGCGTATTTAGAGAATTGATTGAGGAAAATGCGCAATTTTATTTGTTGCGATATTAGTTAAATTTTGATTTGCAGTTTTTTTCGAGAAAAACACTATCTTAGAAGGTAACGATAATTTAAAAAAGAAAACTACAGCTTTTTAACGTTTTTATAATTTTCAAAAAGAGAAATTCGAAAAATAGAATGCCTTTTTCGTTAGTTGGTATCAGCAAACAAAACTTCATAGGCCTGTGATGTTCATAGATTAAAATAGTCATTCCAAATGTCATCTTATTTGCTGAGTATTGTTTTTTTAGTCAAAAAGTATACAGCCTATGTATACAGTATTATGCTTGACATTAAAAATGCAGACATCATACAGAAAATGGCTGATTATTATTATTATACAGGGTGGTCCAAAAGGGCTCAGACAAATTTTAAAGGTAGATCAGGCATAAAAAGACAAACCCATATTGCATAAGAACATGTGGTCGCAACCGCCAACGTAGGGTACTAGGGAAGCAGAAAAAACAAACACAACACAGGTTTATTAGACATAACAATTACAAGTATCAGTTACAATTGTTTATCATAGAATTAAAGTATGTGTTCAAATTTCTTGTTATCCTCAGCTGTGCATGTTTCGGCCATGATGGGCAGAACTATTTCAATAGGGCCTTTCCCACAAGATTAATCGGCCAGAAAGAACTCTTCAGTTTGCTACCACAGTCCCCGGACTTGTCCTCCATTGATACCTTCCTGTTGGGTTACCTCAACATCCTTGTTTACGAGAACGAGACCCTTGTAACATCTCAGGCTGACATTGTCGTAGAGTCGTTGAAGCAGCAGCACGTGTCCGCGAGCATCCTGGCATTTTTTAATCCATGATTCGACGTTGCCAGACATGCATATCTGGAGCCGAAAAGAACTTTGAACACTTACTTTAATACTGTGATAAAAAATTGTAATTGATACTTGTAATTGTTATGTCTAATAAACCTGTATTGTATTATCTACATTCCTTTTTTTTTGTTATGGTTTTATCTCTCCTATCGAGGAGTATCTCTTCTGAAAAATACGTTGGCAGTTTACAGTCTTGCCCCAGTCAGAGCAAAAATATGTCTCCATTTTCTTTCATTTATTTACAAAAAATATTTAAATATTTCGTAAATTATTTAGATTAATAATGTCTACCTTGTCTCCAATTTTTCTGCGCCTCTGATAAGCAATCCCTAAAATAAAAGTTCTTAACAACTATTAATTTACGCAATATTTGTTACTAAAAATGGTACAAAGTATTTTTATTCCATTTTTAAGTTTATACAGAACGACTAAATTATATTCCAGAGTATCTTACCATAAAATGTTTGAAAAAGTATTGCCGAAAATGTCTACCTTTTTCAATGACTGAGTATCAGTAACAAAAAGCAGAACTTGGAGGGAAAAAATCAGATAAAAAATGAACTTAACCGTATCCATTTAATCTGTTCTCTCCTCCATTTTTCTAGTAGCAGAAAGCTGCCAGAAATTCGGGCGACGTCAAGATAAAACTCGCCAACAAAGAATAACCTCCGTATATCGGAGAGAGAAGTTGGCCCAGATCTCCCCCAGGGAGAAAGGGAGAAGATAGTTTGTTATTGAGCGACCAAGTTCTACTTTCCGTAGGATTCCCCAAAAGTTTGAACCGGAAATATTTGGCGAGTTCCCCTCCATCAGCCAATTAGCCATTGCATAGATCTTGCTAAATTGGAAGAGAATTATTGGATTTCGAGTTTAGGTTTGTTGTCTTGAAAATAATGTTAAATATTAATAAAATGGGGTTACAAAAATGAAATGTGGCAATTGTTATTAGTGAAATGATGAAAGTCAAAGTTTTAACTTTCTGCCTCTCTCTCTCTCTCTCTCTCTATATATATATATATATATATATATATGTATGTGTGTGTGTATGTATGTATGTATGTATGTACGTATGCATATATGCGATATATGTATATATATATATATATATATATATATATCTATCTATATATATATATATATATATATATATATATATATATATATATATATATATATATATATATATATATATGTATATATATGTATATATATATATATGTATATATATATATATATGTGTATATATATATATGTATATATATACATTATATATTGTATATGTATATATATATACATTATATATATATATATATATATATATATATATATATATACTGGAAAGTCTGTTTGTCTATCTATTTGTTTGAATGTTCTGTATATAAATTCCCACCTTTTGATGGAATTTTTTTAATTTAATATGGCTATTCTCAACTTCACCGTTAATAATCCCCTCTATGTTTCGACTTTCTTGAGCCAAGGGTTATGACATATTAATAACAAGAAAGATCAATCCTGCATAATGCATTGATTATAAAACACTTTCCAACTGAAATGCAATTACATTACTGAACAATTACATTACTGAAATGCAATTCTCTAAAATGTGATACATTCAGCGGTGATATTTTTAATGTTATCACAAAATTCAATAATTTATTATATTTGAAAACGTCATCGAAAACAAATGAACTTTATTCAAATTACGTTATCGAAATATAAG
This sequence comes from Amaurobius ferox, assembly GCA_951213105.1. NCBI lineage: Eukaryota > Metazoa > Arthropoda > Arachnida > Araneae > Amaurobiidae > Amaurobius > Amaurobius ferox. Next base: position 71,134,454 of record OX578133.1, on the reverse strand, counting down.
TCGTCTGGCTCTCTATTTAAAAGCTGTGAATATTTCGTTCATAAATTTTTCCATTCTTTCATTCAGCGGCGATATTTTTAAAATTATCACAATACTACAATAATTTATTTTTCATAAAAACTTAAAACCATGCAGGTAAAAATACTTTCTAACTCCATGCTTAAAACTTCACCGCAAAAGCAATATTATAGAATCGGCTAATTCTCTATGTAAAATCAATGAATGTTTCATTTATATCAGCTATATTGCAGACTCCAGAGCTAGACAATTTTGCGTTAAAGAAATTCAGCATTTCTTATACATCTCATCCTACAGCTTGATGTGTTTACATTCTCCATACGTGAAAATTAGACTTCGTTGTAGAAATAATCGATGTTTGATGATCATTTAAACTTGTAAGTGGCGCAGTATATAGATGCGCAGAAAAAAAATGAAGCGATTTTAGGACGGATGCAACACTAAATATAAATTAAAAGGACTTTAAAAATCACGATTTTGACACAAGATGGATGTCATGTTTTATTTTGAAGTGGGTCATGGGAGCTATTCATATAATATGTGTGCAATTATTACTTTAATTTTTATTTAAAAAACTGCCGAATATATTTTGCTGAAATTTGTTTTATATATTTTATGGGATAATTTAAATATTTTCTAAAATTTTCGAATGAATTTGTGAATTTTAAATGCGCTTAAAAAATGTTTAAAGAATTAGGTCCCATAATTAGATCCCATATACAGGGTTCAATGTATTTCATTTTTTCAACCCGGGTTCAATCTAAAACTAATTGAGTGATATTATACATTTGCATTCTCATATGTTTCACAGACAGTCTCAACAACATACTAAAATTTCATTTTGATAAAGACATTTTGACGGCAGTTATCGTGCGAAAGGACAGACAAACAGACAGAATGAACAAAGTCATAAACACTTTTCAACTATGTTGTAAAGTGTAAAAAAAACTCAAAATTTTACCTTCCATATAATTAATATTATGCAGACGATTATATTTCGAAACTTTATATGAAGAAAGTATAATTGATAATCATGTCTATGTTTTGAGTTTCTTGAACCAAAGGTTGTTGACATATTAATAAAAACGCAAAATCCATCCTTCCACTTAATTAAGCTATATGCAGACGATTACTTAATTGACGAAAATTATGTTATGTTACTTAACGGAATTAAACCAAATATGCCTGTACGGCAGACGATGTTCATTTAATGTATGCGATTTAAATAATAAATGAATTGATAGAAAAATTAATTTTAAGCATGAGAGGTAGTATATGATGGATTGGGTTGCATCAGTTACGGCTTTGAGGTATAAGATTACAAATATTATTGATATTTTCTATTTCTTAAGTCTTACGTTTGGTTTTAGCAGTAATTTGTCAATTTAATGTATGTACAATTGCTTTCAATCGATTGTCTAAAATGGATAGAAATGGTACTTGTTCGTCTATCATTTCAGTTATTTCATTTCTGCTTACCTTTTTTTATGCTTGTTTTTAGGGAAATTTATAATTAAATATTTGAGCGCAATTTTTTGAATAACAATATCGTTTAGAATAAATACTATTGGAATTTGAACTTTTTTTTAACTCACAACCATTGTCGGGCACATTTGAGAGTTATTTGTAGTTTTCACATTCTCTGTTTTTAAGTTTTTATGTTTTTTCATTATATGCACATAGTTACTACTTAACTAGTATTTAAGTCTATCAAAGGCAAAAAAATCGACACTCTTAAAATAAAATTGAAATTTTTAAATCACTTTTATGTTGATTAACAATGTATGGCGCTTAGTCTGAAAAATAATCGGCTTAATCCAAATTTTCTCAGTTATGTTTTGTCAAATGGTCAATATTATAAATGTTTAAAATTCATCCTTCTAAGCAACCAGAGCGCTTATAAGGGGGTCTGGAGATATTTTCCGAAACTTCTCATATTCTACGCTTTCGAGCTAGGGGAATGGAAAACCCGGCTCAATTAAGTTTTGTTCAGAAGTTGATACGACAACTGTGGCCTTAATTCAGCTTGAAAAATCACTCGGAGGAGATTGGGAAGAAACATAAAAACCTAAAGAAACATTACTTTATTTTCAAATATGCACAAACGTAAGTACATATAAGAAAGTGCATAAATGTAAAATTAAGTGAACAAATAAGTAAGTTCATAAATATAAAATTTTTGTTTTGTGAACATGAAGATATTGTCAAATTTGTGATAACATGCATTAAATACCCAATAAGTGATTATTCACCATAAATGTTCTGCTGTGTACTGAAAACAAATTTTTAAATTGCTTGTTTGCATTAATTAATTGAACTCTTGTTTCTAGGGAGTTAAGTTTTCAGTCTGAAGAAGACATTAAATAAATGACATATAAAAATATCAGACGAAATAGCTTTAAACAATGTTTCACCGCGTAATATATACTAGAATTTGTACATATAGTCCAAGTGCCTCTTTCTTTATAATAATTTATTCTATAAAGCTTCAAAATAGAGAAAAAGTAGCATTGCTTTCAATAGAAGACACTCGATTATAGAACCCTACCGCTGGGCAAAGATAAAGTCATTCCGGCCGGGATTAAAGAAAGTCTTATTCAGACACGAAAACTCTTTATTGATAAATGTAACTCCGATCCGCCAGATGTCCCTACACACTGAAGATATTTTGTAACTGCCATCAAATGAAATTATAATGTTGAATGAATATAGATGCATTATTTATTTGTAAATAAATATATCTATATAATTAATTTGATATAAAATTTGCTACATATTTATATAAATTTTATATAAATATATATCACATTTTATAAAATAGCAAAATATATAACACATTTTATAAAATAGCAAATTACATAACACATTTTATAACAAATTTTATAAAATATTATAGAATAAATTATTTAAAATTACTACACATACAATATACGCCCCCCCCCCGGGGCGGGCCACCCAAGATGGTGGTTTCGGATGTTGGCTCTGTAGCCTTGATCCTCCAAACTGGGGGGTAAATTAATCCGGGGGTATCTCAACCTCGCTGCTGATGACTCACGGATGCAATCGCGGAAGTGACGAGGCAGTCCCCGGACTCTTCCAGGTGGCCGGATCACGGGACTGTGGCTATTTATGCCCTGAGCCCAGGTCTGGCCGGTGACCGGAGTCGGGCCCGGCAGGTGCCTTCGGCCCCTGCCCGGTGAATGATTCCGCCGAGTTTCGCGACCGAGGTTGCGGCTTTGCTGGAAAAGAGATGAAGTGGTTGCGCCTCGATGTCCCACTGAATGCTATAAACCCAAGCTGGTTAGCAGGGTCGCAGGTATGTACATACAATATACGGTATATAAACATACTACCGTGGAACTTAAAAAATACCAAAATACGCATTTGATGAATTACGTTTAAAAAATGAAATAACAGCTGTGGTATTTTTAATATAATTAATGTTGAAGACCCAGACCGACCGGCTCGTCAGCAAGGACATGAGCAACCGATTAGTCGGCCGGTAATATAATTAATGTGTCAAAAGAAACGAAACATCTAGCCAAATAAATCTTTGGCACAGTGGATTAAATTATATTCAAGTCTGACATGTGTGTTAATCTTCCTACTTTTTCATTTAGCTTTAGTAAACAATTTTCTATAAGAAATATTTCTTTTCCCTTCGCACAATTATGAGAAAAAATAATAAATAAATAAGTCATATATATTTTATTAAAATGAATTCTATATTTCGCATGCAGCATTCTGCGTGCCCTAAAGAAATGCGTCGGATAATATTGGCAACTTTTATATCTTAAACAAATAGAAAATGGTAAGATTCCTATATTTATTTCTTTATTCTTATTTATATTATTATTTACTTCTTTATTTTTTTATTTATTTCTTATTTATTTATAAATATTCTGCGAAGTCAGTAGTGAAGACAATCTCATAATTAATGAGGGAACAATTTCAGCGTGGAAGATATTATTAGTATATAGAGGAATGTACTATATACTAATTAGTGTATGTAGGTTATACCCTCTATATAACGATGATTATGCAAAGAGTGTATTGATATTTTAAAAATGTATTAAAAACAAATTGGTAAATTAAATTTTATTTATTTTAAAAGTATTTGTATGAAATGTACTATTTTCTAAAGTGGAAAATAAATAAATGAATACTTATAATATGCAAGAAATATATGCAAGAACATGTGCAATGGGATCATGCAACTAACTTTATACCACATACTGCCGTCAATTTTCTCAATATCGAGTTCACATTTTTTCCAAATAACTTACCGATTGAGTGTGATAAAAACAACTCATACAATGCCATATCTGTCGGTTAATAAACATTCCAAATGCGTTTGCTGACTACTTGGGAAAGAATAAACAACTCCTCCAATATCATATCAGTCGGTTAATAAGCTTTTCAAATGCGTTTACTGACTGCTTGGGAAAGAATAAACAACTCCCCCAATGCCATATCTGTCGGCTAATAAGCTTTTCAAATGCCTTTTCTAACTGCTTGGGAAAGAATAAACAACTCCCCCAATGCCATATCTGTCGGCTAATAAGCTTTTCAAATGCGTTTTCTAACTGCTTGGGAAAGAATAAACAACTCCCCCAATGCCATATCTGTCGACTAATAAGCTTTTCAAATGCGTTTACTGAGTGCTTGGGAAAGAATAAACAACTCCCCCAATGCCATATCTGTCGGTTATTAAGCTTTTCAAATGCGTTTACTGACTACTTGGGAAATAATAAACAACTCCCCCAATGCCATATCTGTCGGTTAATAAGTTTTCAAATGCGTTTACTGATTGCGGGGAAAAGAATAAACAACTCACCCAATGCCACATATTTCGGCTAACAACTTTTCTAAATACGTTTACTAATTGTGCGGGGAAAAAATCAACTCCCCCAGAGCAATCTCTCTCAGCAAACAGCTGCTTGCATAGAAAATCCACTACAATTTTGTTTTTTCCTGTCTCCCATTTCGACCATTGACCATCCATTTACTCTCGATTAGTATGTCATTTCATGAACATTCGGCGAAATCAGTTGCACGGCGTCAATCAGTTGCACCATCCAGTTGACTTTACGCATCGCCAAAAGACAAATTCAAGACACACTTGATGTTATCACAAAAGCATTAAAATAAAAAATCTGTTGTGGGCAACACATGACTTTCCTTATATAATGTAATGAATTTACTACTTTTACAGTAAAAAAATAGGTTTTTCTTATAGTAGATACTAATATTCTTTCCAAGATGTTGAATTGTCGACAATTAGTCGTCAATTTCATTGATTTAGCGTCATTTTTATCCATTTGGCGATATTTTCGTTAATTTGGCAACATTTCAAAAAGTCGCCAAGTTGGCGACATTCCACCAAATTCGTCGCCAAAATCTCGCCAAACGTTATGGGCGGAGCAATAAGTTATTCTTATAGCAGATACATGACTATTGGCGTTCAAATACAATGTATTACTCAAAGTACCTTTTCCATGAATGGAATGAGCTAGATCCACGAGAATGATGTCACCCAATTTATCGTATGGTATTACATATGAAAAGTGAACATGTTTCTCAGTAGGAAATATTTTTTTTTTATTTTATATGACTTTTTGATAATTTTTTTGAAAAAATGTGCAATATCTCGAAAACGGTTTGTGTTAGCGTTCTAAAATTTATGCCAATCGTTTTCTAATGAAAAATTACATAAGAAATGTCTATTTGCGTAACTTTATTAGTGGTTTTGATTTTTTGACGACTTTTTCAAAATTTTATTCGAAAATTTAGGGGGGTTCTGAACATTCGATTGCGTATAAAAACAATAGGCTTCCAGTGTTTACGGACTGTGATTTTTGTCTCAAATTTGGTTCGAATCGGTCCATTCGACACACTGACACACACACACACACACACAGACATCACTTCAAAAATGTTTGATTCGTGATCAGGAATGCTTGAAACGTGCTCTCCTGTCGAAAACTCGAATTTGAATTTTCGATCCCGTCACAATACTTTCCTTATACATTATGTATATAAGGAAAGTAATATTATTCGCTCCTCTGTGGATTAAACTTCTGCGTTTGCGACAGCAAATCTCCCAACCTCGTAAGCGTTATTAAGTGAAATGGAAAAAAAATAGGGAAATGAAACAAAACCTTGACAATTATGAATTAAGTATGAATAGTTTTAAAAGGCATTCATTTCTGATTCTCGGTAACAGCGAATGTTGTGGTTTTATTGGCGATTATTTTATTCGTTTTCAAGGGCATCTTATATCTCACTGAAAAATCTATTATTTTTTTTAAAGTTACGAATTGCCGGTGCAGATCTGTTATATTCTGTTAATATGTAGATGGTCATCTTATGTAAAGTTTTCGATTAGATCCAATAATATACATACACAAAAATGTTAACGGTTTATATGTTACTAGAAAATGTACCCATCATAGCTGGGAATTTAAAACAGGGAATTATTGAGTTAATTAATTCCATATTTCAAAAGGCCTAGTCGCCTGTTGCATGGCTGCGTCCCGCCTACAAAGTAGGCGTAATACGCAAATGAAATATACCTGTCTTGTCAAATAAATTCACTACTTTCAAAAGAAAATAGATTTACATGATATATTCCCGTATCACTTTTTTCCTTGCCTGAATCCAACAAAATGAAATGTAAAATAACTATGGATACAGATATGCAATGAGAGCAATATTGCAGATCTGTAGATCTGTAATCGTGACAAAATTTAATAGTTCAACAACGTTGTTAGTATTTTATTATCATAACAAAAAATTAAATAGATTCGACCTGAAATTGATAATCACATGAATTCTTAAACTCTAATCAATACCCAGATGTGTATAGCGCCCTGATATAGCCAGTGCATTCCCATTACATTTCAACCCAGCAGGCATAATTTATTTAAAGTGTATCGAAACTGAACATGATCATAAAAATTCTAATTTCACGAATTAGTTGCATAACTGTGAATCATTCTGGGTCCTAAAGTATTTTGATGGGTAAAGCGTTCCTGATGCTGCTGATTTTCTTTTTCTTTTGAAGATGAATTATAATTCCCACCCATAAAGCGATTTAAGACATTTTACTAAACTTGGGGGTTTGCTACGCTCACTGACCCCCTGACTCACGTAGCGAGTCGGAATCAAAAACCGATTTATTTCAGAGTGTTGTTATACAATTTCTCTTCAAATATACCAAATTTTAAATGTTTGTAACTTATAGTTTTTGCGGTATGAGACGGAGAAACTCAAAGGACAAGGCCATACACTGTAAATCATTTGCAAGCATGTTACTGAAAGTTTCAGGATAATCAGCTGTCTGTAATGAGGAGTAAGGTTCCTGATAGTTATGATAACATGTATATAAAAATACAAAAATAACACTTCAGCAGACGATAATTAGCTGAATATTTCAGAATTGAAGCTGGAATTTTCATGAACGCTTTTAATTGGGGCTTTTCTGATAATTTGCGACATTATCAACAAAGTAGCCGAAAAAAAGTGAGAAAATGTTGCAAAATGTTTTACAGTGTACTGAAGAAATTGTTTCACTTCAAAAGTGCATAAAAAGTAGAGTAACCTATAAAATATATCGAAATTTAAAAAAAGGGTCTGGCTTGCAAAAATTCATGGTCTTGGTATTGTTAGTCTCTCCAATACGCAGATTCGCAGCTCAAATATTCTATATTTTACTTTGACAACAAATTTACTTTGACAATCATCACGGCCATTAAATTGAAAAATGAATCATTGTAAAAAAGTATATCTGTTAAATACCAACAGCGAATATTTATGCACAAAAATTTCATAGAGAGCAGTTTTTCACACTGCACAAATTCCAATCTTGTACAGCACAAATTGTCATTTCGTATGATTCAAACATATTACTAAAGGAAAAAAAATAGAAAATTAGGATTATGTAGGGAATTATTTTTAATAAATAATACCACTTAATAGTCTTATTTTTTTGTAACTAACGAGATGTGCAACGGAGATACACAGTATTCCCAGAAATATTCTTAAGCACCTAATACCTCCGTTAGGATATCTCCATGAGTTGTTGTTGCTGTTGAAACCCAGACCGTCCGACCTACCAGATATCTCCATGAGTATACAACCTAGGTCGATTTACACTAAAATGACAATGTTCGATTGAATGAAAATTATTATAGCGCCCCTAGAGAGAGAGAGAGCGGAGAAACAAAGGTTAGGAAAAAAACTCGGCAACAAAGCGATATAGACAAAGAAGTCAATTACAAAGCTGTAGCGCATTGTGTAAATAGCAGGAATCGATAATTAAACTATTGCAGAAGGCATGTAGATGACACAATATGATTATTGATGAACTTCAGTCATATTTAGAAGTGCTACAGTGAACGTCAGTGGAATCTAATGTATAGTCTGTTCAAAACGCCTTACGTCAGCATTAAAGCACACTTGAATTCAAGAATTAATATTGCCGCATACTTTGACAAGCATTGTAGGTGTTACCGTATTACAGTCCTGATGATACGATTTTTGACAGATATTTATTGCCGTCCTATACGCGATATTTTTAGACAATGCTTTACAATTCTGCATTTAGCGTTTTCATCTTAACTTTTTCATCTCAACTCGTTGTCATGTTTGCTATCTTAACTATTTTAAGTATCCACAAGAAATGTTGCAATCCCTTTATTTCGATAGGACTTAGTCACACTATCTATACCTAATGTGTACACCCATGGACCTTTCCTTACAAAGCAATTGGGATGCTTAAGGAGTTTTTTAGAATCCTGTATACATGACATATAATAAATTCATAAATAGCTTTCTTATATTATATCATTAAAGTTACATGATTACTAATCTTAAAACAATTAATATGTTATGACATATTACATATACCATTTTAAATGCATCCCCATGCATAATTCATATTAATAATTCATTTTTAACAATTACTAATTCAGTGTATATATAATATGCTACTCATAAATTGATTCAATATGGAGATTGAAACGTTTGATATTACTTTGAAATATGCTGAAAATCAGATTTCTCAAGTGATTTCTAACTGCATATACTAATTTATATTAAATATCGAATTTATTATCTTTCCGTCATAGAAAAATGCATCAGAACTCAACAACACATGAACTCGGTATATATTATTAAATATTGCGAGCATACTACTGTTTAAACTAATAATTTAGAATAGTTTAGAAATTTAAGATACTTCAAAGTGATTTCACACGGTTATAGTTGAACACTGATGAGAAAACTTTCAATAATTCACAGGTGTATACTGGATTGTACGTTTAACTCAAAATGGTGTTAATTTTTCAAATGTTTAAAGCTTAAAGAATCCTATGTATTACACAAAATGGTGCTGTTTAATGGATTATACGTTTAACACAACAGTTTGTGTCTTTTCCCAACATTTACAGTTTAATGAATTATATGTTTAACACAAAATGTTTCATTTTTCAAACGTAAAAAGGTCTATGGATTATATGGATTATATAATCCATGGATTATAACTCAAAATCATGCTTCTTTTTCACATTTTTTAAGTTTATTGGTTCCAAATATTCAAAGTTTAATGAATTGTATGTATAACACAAAATAGTATTTCATTTTCAAATATTTAAATTAATGGATTATACGTTTAACACAAAATGATGATTTTTTCCAAACATTTAAAGTTGAACGGATCATATGTCTAATACAAAATGGCGTTTATTTTTAAACAGTTAAAGTTTAATGTATTCTATGTCTAGCACATAGTATTATTTCTTTTTCAAACCGTCAAAGTTTAATAGATTATATGTTTCAAAAAATAGTGTTTCTTTTACAAAGATTTAAAGTTTAATGAATGCTATGTTTAACACATTGTGTTGTGTTTCTTTTTCAAACTTCTAAACTTTAATGGATTTTACTTTTAACACAAAATTGCGTTTCTTTATCAAACGCGAACACTTAAAGTTTAATGGATTACATATTTAACATAAAGTGGCGTACGTTTCTTTTCAAACATTTAAAGTTTAATGAATTATATGTTTAACACAAAATGATGCTGCTTTCTTAAACATTTAAAGTTTACATACTACAACAACACGCAACATTTCTTTTATTTATATGCAGTTATTTGGTGCATTCGGTCTTTAAATATCCAGCAGTACATTTTTACTACAATTGGCTCTCCAGTTGAAAGACAGCGTCACGTTCCTTTCCACTGAAACTTTATGGTTCCAACAGCGTGACGTGATTTTTCAACATAGAAGGCAATTATCGTGTTGACTTAGTTCGAAAAAGACTTCAGAGCTTTGGTATTTGTGAAATAACTAGACCTAACTCTAAAAATAATGCTTCTTGTATTTGATAATATCACGTAATACGAGAAGCTTGATAGATTTCTTAATAAATATAGCAAGTCGTAGGAAATTTAGTAAACCCCATAATGTGACACCATTATTAAGACTGCCCTCCTTTTGTGCAGCAGTGTATACAGTATTCCTAAGAAATTCCTTAATGACTTAAGAGTGCATGTATATGTTAGTGACTCGTTAGGCCTGACTATAGTAAAGGGATAATGCCCACTCGAATAAAAGTGATCGCAGCATCCCTATTAGAGAATTTTAAAAGTTAGGATAACAAACTTAGCAAAAAGAATAGAAGAAAAATGCCGATTATAAACTTTTAGAATATTGTATATAATTAGCAGAAATCGGCAATCAACTGCTACATAAGTCATTTACTCGACGCAATATGATGATTGGCTAATAAATGCCATATTTAAGAATGATTCAATGAAAAAATTTACATGCACAGAATTCAAATGTTGAGCTTGTCTTTTGTTTCACAGATGGGTACTACGCAAGCGTCATTATTTACATACGCCCGTGGATCATTCTCCTGAGTTTAACATTATATTGACTAACTGTACAATTAACAACCATTTAAGTATGATTAGTATTAACTCCCGTCCGTGTACGTGTTTAGTTCGTTTCTGCTGTCTCGGATCCTACTAATTAGACAATGCTTTACAACTTTGTAACTGGCGTTCATCGTCTATCTCGCTATGTTGCCGAATTTGCTATCCTAACTTACGAAATTATCCGCTAGGGGCGCTGCAATAACTGTTATTAAACTGGTATTTTTCACTTCACTATAGATAGATCTAAAGTGTACACTCATTGACTTTTCATTGCAAAGTAATTTAGGCCTTAAGGACATTTCTAGGAACTCTGTATTTGAAATCATGATTAGAACATACGCATATATACTTAATTTGTTCGCACAAATCCTATTATAACATGGAGTTTGTATTTTATGCATTGATCTATACTATAATTTTACGCTTGAGTATTTTTAAATATAATAACGTTATCAAGATTTTAAAAATATAAAATAAAATCATAGTCTTCTTGTAAAACTTATCCTTACATAGCTAGCTCTATGATAGTTGATTACCAGATTAAAAAAATTTGATCAAATTTTCCCATATATTCTAATTAATAACTTCGATTTTCATTCCAGATGTCTGAAGTCAGTTTTCAGTATCAGTTAAGTTTCTATCGCTTTCTTTGAATTGAGCTAGAGAGGAGTATGGTGATATTGATAGTGAATTGTATAACTTTTCTTTATAGATATGCTTTTAGCAATAGAAAAAGAAACCGTTCTACTTGAACCGATGTAGCCTAAAAAAGGATCGGTGATCATGATTTAATCACCATTAGTGTAATCACAGTAAATATATCAGAGAGATCCCTGGATACCAGAAGTGAATTTTGTAGAGATGCGGCTGTGGGTGAAATTGTTTTCTCTTCATATTCTCGAAAATCACATAAGTGATTTGGAACAAATTTGAGTAACAAGTTTCATATGTTATGTAGATGTTGAATGCAGAAACACATTCTAAAAATGATAATAAGGTCAATGAAGTAATAGGGTCTGCGGTGCGAATATATTTTTTATTATGTCAATGTAAAGTCAACCATTTACTTATATAGACTCACATTACATATAGACGTAACATTTACACTTATACCGGCATTTATTGCATGGGCACACCAAGGCACGGATCTCAGACCTGAAGAAATTAGTATCAAGGTTCTACAGCCAAGACTTGGTATGTGCTTCTTAAATGTTCCAAGAGACATAAATTGCTAGAAACTATATTAGGACTGTATTATGAGTATCAAAGAACTCCCCAATGGAAGCACTGTGACAATTTATTCATACCGTTAAAGGTGTGGGACCTAGCTCATCGATTTTTAGATAACACATGGCTAGAAAGCGATATGCAACAACAAGTGAATGCAATATGCAACAACAAGTGAATGCAATATGCAACAAGCGAATGCAATATGCAACAACAAGCGAATGCAATATGCAACAACAAGCGAATGCAATATGCAACAGCAAAGTTCAACAAGCTTCAATGCTTTGGCTACAGAACCGCGACAAGAATTCCTTCTGATCCAAAACCCATGCATTAGTGTACCAATGGAATAAATGTCTTGACAAGTACGGATATTACGTGGAAAAGTAAGATGTACCCATGTAAGCTACTGATCATCTTTGCATTGATATATGACTAAATGTATTCGTACCGCTGGTTTATCAAATGAAAAGCCCTTGAATTAAAATAAAAGTAAAAATTATACATAATTTGAATTCCTTCCCGTAAAAGAAGTACTGTAATCATGTTTCTCCTTAAAATGAACAAGAAAACTTTATCAGTCGATCATTTATTTATTCTCGAGTCCAATAACATGTTTTCACATTCATATTTTACTTTAGTATCTAAATTATTTCGCAGACAATGTTTCATTATGAAAAGAAAACCTTAAATTGACCGTTGCTCATTCCCCTTTTTATTTTCAGGCTAAATAAACATACTGGGAGAACAATTGGAAAAGTAGATACTTGTGTGGAAATTTATCGAGAAAAGTTGATTACAGAGAAAATAAGCTCCGTAAAATTATCGTACATCTCTTTATTGTGCATTTTTTACTTCTGACATGATGGTTTGAATCTATATGCAGCTGTTCGGAAACGAAGCTCTCAATTTCTAATTTCGGAAGCATGCAATGATAATATTTTCTTTTTAAAGGGAAAAAATATAATAAATTTTTTATCAGGTATCAACATTTCTTTTATTTTTTGCCATATTTATTAATATTCAGTTACTTTAGATAAAGTTTAGTTAGATTTTTATTAATTTTGAAGTACAGGATTCTACAAATGTCCTTAAGCACTCAAGTAAATTTGGAATGAAAAATACCTGTGTGTACACCTTATATCTCCACGTAGTAAGAATACACGTTATGTTTCGTAAAATGAACTATGCGTTGGAGGAACTATGGAAACATCTCAGGGAATTATGAATTTAACTTAATAAAGGAAAGTGTATGTGTGTATGTCTGTCTATATGTGCGCCTGTGCATTCTGTAGAGAAAAATCTAAGCGTCGTACAGCCATGAAACTTGGTACATAATTTCTTCAAGATCCGAGAGGATGCACTTCGGTGTTATCATTTTTTTAAATTTCAAACTCCTTTTTCAGTTATGTTTTAGCATTTTTACACAAATCGCGCATTCGAGAGATTCGACCATCAACCGGTGTATTTTACTACACACTCCAACGCGTTTCCACGTCACTATTTTTTACTTCTGCTTTTGAGAAGAGCATGCGATTTGGTGCGTGCAATTTCCGGGCTGAATCCATTTTAAATTGCGTTCAGCAGACGCTTTTTTAACTAAAAATAAAAGAGGAAAATGATTTTGATTCAAAACGGATGAATTTGAAATTGATCTATATTATTTGATGTTTATTACGTGGGTAGCATTCGTTTATTTAGCATCCGGACAAAGCCGGTAATTCCTTCTAGTATTCCACAATAGAAGAACATATGTATCTGTGTGTGTGTGTGTGCGTGCGTGGGTGCGTGGGTGTGTGTGTGTGCAATCTGTAACGGGAGTTCTAAGAATAAAAAATGAAATTTGGTACATAGGTTTGGTACATGAAATGTCGTACATAGGTACTGTGAGACCAGGATAGACGTAGACAGTTTTATATGATTTTTATCAATATATAACAGGCCAGATAAAGGGCCCAGTCTGGTTGACGCTAGTTTACAGCTGCCCTGATCCGAGAGGTCAGGGAAGCCATAAAAAAAGGGGGGATAAATGTGAAACCACGGGATTGTTTCAAAGTTCAACCAATAAGGAGGCTGTGTTGTTGCATCGCCCTGAGGTCAACCAATGATCGCCTAAGAGGCGTATTAGATCTCAGGCAAAAAGAGGTTGCAACCGACAGAAGGTTCTACAAAGACAGATCAATAAAGATGAGAATATAGTTGGAGATAAGAGTTAGAGTCGGGATTCAGACATACAGAGCGTTCTACAGAGATGGACAATATAGATGAGAATATAGTTAGAGTGTAATTAGAGTCAAGATCCAGACATGCAGTAAGATCGGCACAGGTGCATAAAGAGATGCATCAAGGTTCCCATACAGTACAGTCAGAATAGGTATGCATTAAGTTTCCCACAGAGGCAGACAGTTGCAACAGGCGAGATGCGGATATGCATCAATAAGAGGCAGTGGTCACATAGAGATGGTGAAACAAACAAGTTTCGATTGCCAATCCAATGCAAGCCAAACGTCCAAAGACAACAAGAAGGTATGTTCAAGTCAGATTATAAGAGGTCATAGTCAGTTTAGGAATTTTTGTATGCCTGGTCTCACATGTCCAGTCTCTTCCGTAAATATATAAGTATAATTGTTGTAATCAAATTATGATTATAAGGTGCTTAATAAATATGTATTTTAAATTTAAAATGGGTAAAGTTAATTGTGTAGTATTATGTTAATATATTTTATTCCAGGAACTCGCATTAAAGATTTAATGGTAAGTTTTAAAGCGGCACAATGTAATGCTTAGGACTATACGATAACGACCACGTTGATTATGGTTAATTTAACAATTATAAAATCCAACATTAATATTTATTTTTAAATGTGCACCACATGTACTTCATAACCCGGGAAGGTACATCTCGTTATTATTTTTTTTAATTCGAATTAGTGGTTTAGCTATGAATTTTAAATTAGAAATCACGATTTTCCGCCATTTTGTCTAATAAAAGCTACTCCTCCTTCGCTGCAGATTCCCAAACTATCCAGAAATTTGTCAGACATTTAGTCTGTGGGAAAAACAGCTGATCGCATTAAGCATATTTATAATTTTGATCTTTCTTAATTCGCGAATTCACAAGATGCCATATTTTCACTGTCCCCTTAATACATGGGGAGAAGTATAGGGGAAGTATTAAAATCGTGTCAATAATCGAAACTTGAGTTTTCGACGGATCTACACGTTTTGGGACACTAGAACATGAAAACACTAGTGTGGCGTCTGTCTTTTACTGTGACGTCTGTGTGTGTATCTGTGTGCATGTGTGTGTGTGCCTGTGTGTCTGTATGTGTAATGTATGTATCAAATCTAACTCAAAAACTAATTGGCCAAAATTTCATAAAATTTTAATGGTAAGTCACTTGTCGGTGACCCTAGTGCTGATTGGATTTCAATACCATTAGAGATAAAAGAACCTGCCTTTTTTAGCGAAATGGCCAACAAAAATCGCATGTATCAAATCCAGCTAAAAATTTAATTTACAAAAGTTCACAAAATTTGGTAGATACGTTACTTGTAATTTACCTTGGTGATAATGAGATTTTGGTACGACTCGGAATAAAAGAACCTTCCTTTTTACGAAGTGGCCTGCAAAAACTTCAAAATCTAAAATAAAATACAACGTATACGCAAGTGCATTAATTAACTGTTTGTTTTATATGTAATTTTTGACGATGAAATAAATAAAACCAATCCCATCACTCTAAGACTAATAGAGTGAAATTTCTCGATTTAAGTTTTTCACATTTTTTCTACGCAGCTTTTGAAAATACGTCTAGTTACCAAATGAAAACGAAAATTCAATTAAAAGTGCAAATTCAGTGTAATTTCAAATAATTGTGTCTGTTATTTTGATCAATTAAACTCAATTTGATGAATTAATTAAGAAATATCTATAAGATGCACTTGAGTCTGTAGGAAAAGTCATCTGATGCCCACATCAGATTTTTTAGGAGAGAATAAAAGGAATTGCAGCGCCCTTAGCGGAGGACAAGACCGTAGAAATACGAACTATAAGAAATCGATATAGAAGGTAACTCTCAATTGCAAAGTAGTAGACCATTGTTGAATGATTAGTAATCTACATGAAAACGAGTGCAAAGTAATTTAATAAAAACAATATGGTTATAGACGGTTTGCCGTAATATTCTGAAATTATACCATAATGATCCTTTACAAGCACAAAACTCTAGTAAATGCCCTCTACTAGCGACAATACATCTTTGGATTTGAGAAAGAATATTATCTTTACAAAGTGGTTTTAGGGATATTCAGTAATAGTTACCCTTTCTACCTTGTTTTCGTATTTCGTATCTCAACCAGGACAAGGGATGCTTTATCTACTGAGCTACTGGGATGATGAACTTTTAATCTAAAATTAACATATGAAATATATATATATATATATATATATATATATATATATATATATATATATATATATATATATATATATATATACATATATATATATATATATATATATATATATATATATATATATACATATATATATTTATATATATATATACATATATATATATATATATACATATATATATATATATATATACATATATATATATATATATATATATATATATATATACATATATATATATACATATACATATATATACATATATATATATATATATACATATATATATACATATATATATATATATATATATATATATATACAAAAGAGAATGAAGAAAGAACGACAACATATCAAAATTTCGGTGGGGGGGATTGTGACCCCCACTTCTCGGTTAAGCCAGCTTGATGTCATGACGACATTCCCGGAAGCGGATACATTGTCGTAAACCAATTCTCCTCTATTCTGGTAGACATCTACTTAATATGAAGAAGGAACTCATATATTAAATGAAATAATATGTATTCGTTATGTGGATTACATTTTGTATGCTTACCCCGATAGCCGAAATAACTTAGATTTTACTTTTTATCCATCGAACTTAACTTTGACTGAAACAGCACGTAACATTGATCAAAGCATTAATTTCCTGGACTTAATTATAAACCAACAATCTAATGGTTATGTTGGATTTAAACTTTAGGATAAAAGAAAATATTTCAATTTTAAAATAAATTACGTAATTCATTGGAATTCATGTCTACATCGTAATGTATTCAGAAACATTATATTAAAGTTTTTGATCAGAAGCAAACGATTAAATAGTAGTGAGGAAAATCGATAGGGAAGCGATCTTTGTTATCTGAATGAGGCTATTGCAAAGGGTTACACATTGCGTTTTCTAAGTAACATTATATGTAAATTCTACAACATAACCGTAACGGAAAGTTTCAGCTTGTATTTATATAAAGGTCCACTTGCAGTTTGAACAGCAGATATGATGCAACCACGGACGTAATAGTTGAACAGTTAAAAGGAGTTTTATTTCTACACAGGCAGTGTCAATTACAATTTCGATACTGGGATGGTGACGTGTGTACGAGGTTTGTTTGTCTTGTTATATATTTGATTTTTAAATTGTCATATGTGTTACTATTTTGCTGTAATGAAACTTGATGATACAGTTTTTGTGGTATCGTCAGTATGGGTCTTCCACTTTTTTTACATTTTTAGTTTTAGTATAGTGTACTTGGTTTACGACAATGTATCCGCTTCCGGGAGTATCGTCATGACACCAATCTGGCTTAACCGGGAAGTGGGGGTCACAATCCCCCCCGGCGAAATTTTGATACATTGTCGTTCTTTTTTCATTCTCTTTTGTTTTATATAAATGTACTTGGTTGAGCAACATAGCGCCTATAGGTATATTTTCAGTTGGTTGATTTCGATATGGTTGATAGATTTATTCATATGTATATATATATATATATATATGTGTGTGTGTGTGTGTCTGAGTGTACGAGTAATAAGTATTACTTTGCAGAAGTAAAAGAGAAAAAAATTAATTATATTTCACTAATCTATTGTCCCTTAATATGAAATGAAATAAGTCGCCATAATTAGCAATTGTTTTGCATAAAAATAAATATGACTCAATTTGTATAACTATTTAATGCGTATACACTAGTAATTTAGTTTTGTTACATCAATTAACTTTAAAACGTATGAAGATAATTTTTGCTAAATTATTTTAAAACAAACTTTAAGAAAGAAACAAATACATTTTACGACATAAAACATGACTGCTTACAATACATTTTAAAAATGGAATAGTTCTTTACAAAACATAGTTAATTGTTTGGATTTATCTATAGATACTCTAATTTAGCAAAAAATGAATTCTACATCAGTGGATCAATTAAAAATAAGAGTAATTGAACAAAGCAGTTTACTGAAGTGTTAATAATCTTCCAGTAAAAAAGAAATAAAACTAAAATAGTATCTTCCATAGTGTTTTAAATCTAATGAGAAGTAAAAACAAAGTTATTACGCACATACTTTACAAGTAAATTCAATACTACTACTACTTAAACACCGAAGCATAAATAGCTTAGCGGAATTATCTAACAAAGCATTTACTTTATCTTTTTTGACTTTTGGTATTAGCCTACTTTTTATACATTATTATAGGTTCAGGAGGCAATTGAATGGAGGTTAAATTACTGGATTTTCGGAACAATTAGGAATTTTTTCCTTCTGTTTTTTACTTCTCGTTAGTTCTAAAAGAAAAAAGGAAATACGTTTCAGACGTCGAAGTGTGTAATGGAAAAATAAATATTTCCTCATTAATTCCTATTTGGTAAATTACAGTTGCTTTTGAGAAGAAAATTGAAAAAAAATTAGCCCGTTTACAAACTTTGTGTCCATTATGCAAGATTCTGGTTGGATAATTATCACGTGAATAAAAATTTGTGTTGCTTAAATATCCCTGGAAAAATCAAGTTTATTTAGATATAAGGGTAAGAAATAAGACCGCTGAACAAATATTGCCGCGACACTGCATTTAATTACTCAGTAGTCTCAGGGCATTTTAAGTAAATAATCCAAAAGTTTCTGTAGAAACTGTGGACTGGGCTAAGCTTGCTTAAATTAAATAGTGCAATTTTTTGTGAGAAAAGCAAATGTTTCGTTAATTGTTGTTATAATTCTATTAGTTACGCTCCTTATAAAAAGTAAAAAAAATGGAAATGATTTACACGATGTAATTTAATATTGAATTTTACAGAAGAATTGTTTTACATAGCGTACTTGCAAGTTGTATGAATTGCTAATTATAAAATGGCAGAAGTCTGGTTTTTTACAAGCCAACACACCACACACCACACACACACACACACACACACACACACACACACACACACACACACACACCTATATATATATATATATATATATATATATATATATATATATATATATATATATATATATATATATACAAGGTAGGATAAAAAAATTCGGAGACTTGCTTACTTGACGGATATGATGTATTGATATCATGTGTTACACATAACCGCCTTCAAAGAACTTACCCTCTGCAGCTATGCACTTCTGCCAGCGCGAGTGCAGTTGCTGAAAACATTCCTGGAAACCTTTGGATGAGATGGTATTCAGTGTGGCCGTCGCAGCTTGCTCAATCTCAGATGCACTCTTGAAACAGCGTCCTTTGAGTTCGTTTTTGAAACGGGGGAACAGGTAAAAATCGCATGGGGCGATATCGGATGAGTAGGGAGAGTGTGGAAGGGTTGACGTTCCATGTTTGACCAGTGCGGACTGCACCATGAATGACCGATGAGCGGGGACATTGTCATGTTGCTGCAGCCAATCCTTGCTTTTACAGAGTTCTGGGCGTTTCCGGAGGATAACATCACGAAGACGAGCCATGATCTGTGTGTACCTTTCCTTGTTCACTGTTGCCCCTTCCGGTATGAACTCGTAATGCACCAAGCCCATCTGGTCAAAACCAACTAGTGCATTATCGTACCCTTTGAACTGTCCAAACAGAACTGTTTTTAATTCAGCGACGATGGTGGCTTCCACTGTGAGGACTTCCGTTTCGTTTGTGTGTCGTACGAGAACACCACGTCTCATCACAGGTAATAATTTTTGAAAGGAATGTCGGATCTTTGTCAGTAGTGTCAATCAGTTCTCCACAGATCTACATGTGCTCATCACACTGATCTTCGGTTAGCATTTTTGGTCCAATGTGTTGACACACGCAATGCATGTTCAGTTTGTTCGTCAGGATAGCTTGGCAGCTCCCGTTCGAAATTTCTGCTTTTTCAGCATTAACGTTGATGGTTTGACATCGGTCGGCACGCACAATTCCCGCTAACTTTCGAATGTTGTCCTCCGTAATTGATGGTGACGACCGTCCAGTCCGCGGGTTGTCTTCTACGGATCCACGGCCGGCCGTGAATCGGGAGTGCCATGAAAACACCTTCGCACGACACATTGCTCTCTCACCGTACACCTGCTGCAACATGTTCAATGTTTCTGAGGACGATTTTCCCAAACGCTGGCAGAATTTGATATTCGCACGTTGTTCTTCAAATGTCATTTCCGTTTTCGACGAACGCGAACGATTGCAGTTCACTGACACGCATTGTCTGGAAAAACACTGAACTGCAGACATGCGTCTTCCTTTTCATATCTCGCGCCACATGTGGCTCAACGCCACGGTAAAATAGTTCCTTTCTCCTCCAAACAGGGTTGGAGATATCAGTACAGTCTCCAAACCTTTTGATCCTACTTTGTGTATATATATATATATATATATATATATATATATATATATATATATATATATATATATATATATATATATAGTGAAAAATAGATGCTTAAAGTGTTTTAATTAAAAAAATATATGGCAAAGTTAATAGCCACCAATAAAAGAAATGTAATAATTTTAAATGTTTAGGAAAGTTTAGAAATGTTTAGGAAGTCTACTCATCTTCTCTTTCGAATTTGTGGTAGCAAAAGGAACTTTTTTTTTGTCATAATATGTTTCTTGTCATATGGCATGCATTTTGCTGTTGAGAGTTTTAATAGCAATTCTATTGATGTAATGTGTGCATTGAACCTGATGAGACTCAATTTCAAATTGATGAAATTTGGAAATTGAAAATTAAATATTTTTAACTTTAGCCTCATTTTTCTCCTCATAACTGTCTTTTAAAGTCTTCATCTTACAAAATTGCAGTCACCAATTTTTAAAGTTTATGAGTTCCACAACTTTGTTTTTGTAACCTTAAATCCAATTTTAATTTTGGACCTTAATTCCACTTTTAATAATCAAGAATTTGTTGTGAGTTCCGATGAAATTTTAATTCGAAGTTTATATTGTAAATCCCGGGGAAGGCCGAATTCATTTTCTAGTTTAAAATATATATTCAGGTCGAAAAATATCTTCTTTTATGTCAGCGTTTCAAATCCTCTTGGAAAAAAATTCAATATTTTCTATACTTGAATAGTTAATATATTTCTGTTCCCTTTGTATAACCTAACAGAAAACAATAATAAGTTTCATCACGAACGAAGGACATTTATCGTTACTTTAAGAATACATCAGAAAACATTTTTTTATAAAAGAACCTTTAAATTTCCGAGCTCTCTGGATAAACGCATTTATCCTATTTCTCGAAAGCCCATATTATAATGCTAGGGGGCAAGACGGGCAATGACACGCTTTTTTATAACAAGGCTAAACTCGAATAAAAAATAAAAGACAAGAAACCGAAAGTGTGGCATTTTGCTTGCCATAAATGCTTATTTAAAGTTCTGCTTTGAGCAATATGCACGACACTTTGCGTGACCACCTACATATATCTTGCTTTCACATTACATGGAAATTCGAACACCCAGATCAATAGTTTGACATTAATTTACAGAGCCAAGCCGATTTTTTGAACGTATTTTTCACAGTAATCAACCTTTTTCCGATCAAATATCTCGGTGGAGCTTAAAAGTATGTTTTTTAATGTTTTACATGTAAACAAAAGAAAATATTTCATATATGAGACGCGTGTTTCATACTAATGAACTATTGGTTGAAATAGACTTTGCCTTGTGTACAGTGCTGCTAAATTTGATGATCGCGTTGTATTTATTCATTTTGTTTCTGCATAAAATGATTTAAAAGAAAAGGAATGCTGAGTTTCATTAAAAGTAAACATCAAACACGAAGTGTTTTATGCATCCAATACACGTTATTATCTGCAAGTTAGACGTTTGGATTTTGTAGAAAACCGATAAGGTTAACTGGAATATTCTTATTGACATAGTCACAACCATACATGCATGCACAGACGAATACATAATTTAAAAAAAAATCATATTCAATGATACAAAACTATGAAAATCTAATAAAAGAGGAGAAATAAATTTTATCCCATCACAATAATTTCCTTTTCATAGAAAGTAAAAAAACATCCCATGAAAAACAATAATATATATTAAGTAATGTTTTATGCCATAACAATGATTTTATTCCCGTGGAAATTAAAAATATGCCATGGAAAGTACAAGTTTATTTTAAGTGAATTTTTCATCTCGTCCCAAATGAATTTCCTTTTCATGCAAAGTGAAATTATTTCATGGAAAGCAATATTGTATTTTAAGTGCATTTTTATCCTATCACAATATTAACAATGAAAAGTTAAAATATTTCATGGAATGCAATAGTATAATTCAAGTAAATATTTATCTCATCATAATAATTTTCTTTTCATAGAAAGTAAAATCATTTCATGGGAAGTAATAGTAATTTAAGTAAATTTTTATCACTTTAAAATAATTTTATTTTTATGGAAAGTAACAATTCATGAAAAGCAATAGCATGTATTAAGTACATTTTATTCCATCACAATAATTTCCTCTTCGTGGATGATACAAGTATTTCATGTAAAGCAATAGTAAATTTTATTTACATATTTTTCCCATCACAATAATCACCTTTCCATGAAAAGTAAAAATATTTTATGGAAAGAAATAGTATATATTTCAAGTAAACTTTTTCCTCACAATATATATCTATTCCTTTACCATACCTTTCATGGAATATAAATATATTTCATGGAAATCAGTAGTATATTTTAAATGCATTCTTATTCCATCATATTATTTTCCTATTCATGAAAAGTAAAAATATATCAAGTAAAACAATAGGACTATTTAAGTAAATTTTTTCCTTCACAATAATTATCATTTCACGGAAAGTAATAACATTTCCTGGAAAGTAAATATATTTCTTATAAAGAAATAATATATTTAAGTACACATTTTTCCCATCATAATAATTTCCTTCACATGGGAAGTAAAAACATATTATGGAAAACATAACTGTATATTCTAAGTACATTTTTATCCCATCGCAATAATTCCTTTTTCATGAAAAGTAAAAATACTTCATGGAAATCAATAATATATTTCAAGCAAATTATTTTACCATCATAATGATTTTTATCCCATGGCACCTCATCCCTGTCATGGAATATAAAAAAAATGGAGAGCAATAAATAGCATATTTTAAGTAAACTTTTATCCCATCATAATAATTTTAGTAGATTTTCACAAATTTTAACGCTGCATCAGCGAAAAAGATTATTTAATCTACCCAAAACGCTTAATTATTTTAGCTGCTGCCTTTGTATTTCTGCAACGTGTTGTAGACAGTGATTATCGGACAAATCCGTGACGACTTGAGTTCAACTAAACATATTTCAAAAATTTCCTTCTTTCGTCATTGTGAATGAGAAAAGTGAGACACCTAAATATTTAACTTTTAACAAAAATTGTCTAAATATATAAAAAAATTGTACTATGTACAAAAACAAAAATTCGAGCATTTTAGAATTTAATCTAATTTAAAATCAATACGCTTTTCCGATTAAAATAAGCACATCGAATTTTATGTAAAAAATATTTTTGGGAAGATAGTGCACATTACTGATTAAAGCACACAGAATTAAACGTAAGATGCTTCATTTTTACAGAGATAGCATACGTTGCTGAAAAAAGCATACCGAATTTGATGTAGAAAGTTGGTTTTTCAATATATTGCGAACTCTGTGGGGAAAGGTTCTTATGTAATATCTAAAGAAAGACCCTTGATAACGCCTAAACAATGGAAAGCATTTATTTCTGATAAAAGCACTTACAAGCGTTCACCCTATTTAAAATAGAGAAAATGTTAATTTTTTACAATGCTGCCTTTTTAAATTAAACAATTCAATATCTCGGCAGGCGTTAGCACTTTGTAAATATATCAATCGCTTTAAGTAAAACACAACGTATGAAATACCCATGCTTGTAACGTTTTTTTTTAAAAAGTAAGTTTGCTTTAATATCTGTTTGAAATTTCGATAAAATATTTTAGTTTTAAAAAAGCGATTGATTTTATTATTTAAAAAGGAGGGGGCTTTGACCTCAAGGGATCACTAAACATGTAAATAGCAAAGGGATTTTGTAGCAATAAGTTTCTAAAAATTTCTGCCACTTATTAACAATCAACTTTATTGAAAATTCGGCTTCTAGAGACCCTTCGAAATTATGTCTATCATAAAAAATACAGAGCTTCTAAGAGAGTAACGAGGTCGGTCTTATTTGTTTCTTCGTTAAAAATTACGTTAGAAACAAAAATGTAATTATTATATTTGAGCATATTCAGTTTTTTTTTTCTGATTTTGTCAATTTTTGTTGTCTATATCTCGCCCCCCCCCCTGGGACGAGCCACCCTCAGATGGTGGTTACGGATGTTGGCTCTGTATCTTTGATCCTTCGACTCTGGGGGCATATTAATCGGATTACCTGGTAGACGAAGAACTGTCCGTCGAACCAGTGAGTCTATCAGGCCTCGACTCTTCCGGGTGTCCGTGACCAATGGACTGCGTCTATTCATTGCCGGAGCCAAGGTCCGGACGGTGGCTGGAGTCGGGCTTGGCAGGTGTTCTTCAGGACCCTGCCCGGTGAATGATCCTGTCGAGAACGTGACCCTCGGCTGCGGCTTTGCGGAAGTAGATTTTGCTTATGCTCCCTGGCGATTAATGGGCGTAAAACTAGCGGTTGTCTCGCCTTGGAGACTGAATTTGTCTATATCTTGGCAGTAGTTTTTTTTTCGAATCGTACCTAAATCAAATCACCACCAATGTAACCTGCAAGTAAATTCATTACCAAATTTAGTAAAATATCATTGAATAGTTTATGAGTTAGAGTGGTTACAATCATTGCACAGACTGACACAAACATACGTCACGCAAAAAATAGTTGATTAATAATATAGTGGGCTCAAAACCTGACATTCCAATTTTCAACATGATTCTAATACTTCCTTATGCATTACCATATATTGCACAGGGAAAATACTATCAAAGAAGGGTAAAATTTCGTTTTTCGATCGACCACGTGAAATATTTTCCCTTTAATGCGAATTAATCTGGTGTATTAGACAATATTTAATCTCTGGAAACTGCTTTTGTATTAACTTATAATTATAGAATTATATATGTGTATTTATCCTAGATAATCAAAACGGAATGTTTACTTTGCGTCAGTGGGTTTATTTGATTTTGGTTCACATCTCGTCAATATTTAATTCATCATATCATAATATGGATATCAAAAAGCCTTAAAGTAATCAAATGATAACGTAAAAAGCTACTTAAGATGGCATTTAATATCTGCATACGGCTGATGCAGATATTAAATGTCATCAAAAGTTATGTTGAAGACCCAGACCGTCCGACTCGTCCAGAGGACTAAGAGCAACTGTTTGGACGGCCGGGAAGATCAAAAGTTATGTGTATTAACTAATGATTACACGTGGATGTTGCGGTTAAGGAAGAAACAATTGATTTAGATGTAATGCTAAGCGATGGATTCGAAAATAATATCTAATTTTGAACATCACACGACGTTTTTGTGCAATTTAAGGTTTTAAGAATTTCTGAAATTTTATGCAGAGTAATTTCAAAAAATCATTTCTCACAAATTTTGGTAAATATTTATAATTGAATTACCCAACTTCAACGAGCTTCCAGGCATTTAAAAATATCTTATCTTACAATAGCTTTCTTGCAGTAACTGTCGACCTCGTAACAGCACGTTGCATGAAAGCATTACGCCCTCAATAAGTACCTGAACGCGTCTTCTCTTGCAGAGTCCTGAGCACTTCGCTGGTGCACACTCTAAATAAGTGCCTGAACATGCCTACGCCCGTTTAGGGAGTAGAAGACCCAGACCGTCCCAGCTTTTAGGGAGTGTAATAGGTCCTAAATAAGCTTTTAAACACACTTTCGCTGGATGCGTGAGGATTTGGAAGATGTAAGGAAAACAGCAAAGCGCTCATTTAACATTAGGAGCTTCAAAATTCAACCACTCATAACTCATCGTAGGTTTAAGTAAAACGTATGTATTAAATATGAATTCAGGTTACTTTGCTATAGCTAATCAGAATATGTAATCAAAAATATGTTCTTCTCAAAATATGAGTTGGCATACTTTTAATATTAAGACAATCTATCATGGGAACGAGATGAATATGTTTGTATAGTAAGCATTTTCCCCAGTCTAATTATGTTTTTCATTTATCTGTAAGTGTTCAGGAATATGAATAACGAGCGGAGAGCACCGACTATCCACCAATATCTGAAGAAGTCCTACATGCGAAGTTTCACATTGGTGGTAATCACTTTGTAGAAAAAGATTAATATATTCCAAAACGTATTTAGCCACATCTCTAACACATGCAATCAGTATAATAACTGTGTTATGACTTGGATATATTTTGTTAAGATATATTTTGTTTCCTTGTGATGTTTATCATGCTGCTGTTTTATCTTTCGCTATGAACATTTTCTTTGCAACAAAAAATATCAGGGAAATTTTTATAATATAATGCAAACATTTATGTATAGGAAAACTTTATTTGTAGACTGGTATTACAATTCAAGATTAGATCTCTGCACAGACTAAAATGTCCTATTTTTACTGGACCCAGTTAGACAGATTACAACCACGAATAACTGTCCTTACGCACTTTATTTCTTTACATTCGCTATGTATTTCGAAAAACATTTTATGCCACATTATTCTTTTACCCAAAGAACAGGCAACAGAAAATCCATATATCATTACTTGAAAGCAAATCTGGATATGTCACTGGTAAAAGAAGGTCTTGAATTATTTATTTTCTAAAACCTGAAACTAAAATCCAAACATTGATTTTTGGTGCCCATGAGTCACTCTTCTGATTTTCTTTTCAGGTTCAATCACGTGTTTTTTGGTTTGTCTGCCTGGAGCTACCACTTCGTGAACGTGTTTCTTCACGCGTGCGTGTCCGCTCTGGTCACGTTTCTGTGCTACGAAGTATTGCGATGGTCACGAGAAGACACGCTAGTCACGGCATTACTTTTTGCCAGTCATCCTATTCACACTGAAGCTGTAAGTAAAAATTTTAAGAATTTATATGTTATATTGGGATCATGCATTGTTTTGAAATAAATATTAATGATAACGTAAATGATCAGAGATTTTATTACACTGTATCACAATAAATGAAACTGTTGCTTGTGAGAATACAAATTTTTAGTGGTTCCTTGAAGAAAGCGGGAATCTGCATTATCAAACTTCCATGTCCCTTTCCAACCCTCTTGAATACATCGGCAACCTAAAAGGCTGAATATTTGCATTCTATACAATAATGTAGTTCATCGAACAAAACTGAACAACAGAATCGGAATTTCTATCCCTCCTCCGGGAATGGAAAAAAAAAACTTGGTTTGGAACAATGTTCTTAGACCCTTCAAAGTCCTGGTGACCTAGAATGATTAATATTTGCACATTTATAATATCGACCACTGATAGGAACGCATCTGATACAATTTCACATTGTATGTTTGATTATGAGAGATATACAATGTTAAACGAAATGAAACTTATTAAAGGAAAGTTACAAATACATTTCTAAAAATGTGAATTTCCTTGTCTCTGTCAGGCTTACTAATATGCAAATTAAGTGAATACAATTATTTTGAGAGGGTTAAGAGCCTTCCTCTTCAAATCAAAGCAGTATGCTTTCTCAGTTGTATATTAGTGCAACAAGCGGTAAGATACAGATTAATTTCCACTGGCAGAAACGACCTGGGGGTTCATTAAGGAAGACAAGAGCAACTAAAATATGCACGAATAACAGGATAATGCAGAATACAGCTGTTTTGAGGATCCGCTGGATCCCCTTCTACAGTGCAAGACAACAAACAAACCCGAATTCCAAAGGAAGAATGAGCGCAGATGAAAGAATCGGAGGGGATTATATACCCAACACCTAGATTAAGAGAAAGCTAATTAGAAAGAAGCATTGCCATCAATTTGACCACCGTTTAGAGTTTCTGCTGCAAGGATCATACAGAAATGCACGTTGATCTATGATTTTGACTCCTTTGAAGCCTTTCACTTCCAGGAAAATTCTAGTAATTTAATTAATGACTTGTCCAGTACTCCAATTTTATCCACGATCTGGCGGAGTACACTGTGAAAAAAAAAACGCTTTCTTTTTTCTATTCCTTTGCGGCTGTTTTGTGGCATTTTAACCTCTTGTTCGTTGTCATTAATCCTTTGTTCAGACTTAATTTGCCATCTCCAGATATTCCTATTGTATTTTGACATACGCCAATCTTGTGTTTGTTACTTCTCGTTTTCTGATTAGCAAGTTTGTTCTTCTTGCTACTTTCTCATTAGCTCACTCTTAATCCATGTGTTAGGTATATAATCCACTCTGCTTCTTTTATGTGAGCTCATTGCTCTTTTGGAATTCGGGTTTGTTGGTTCTCTTGTTACTGAAGAGGGGGATCCAGCATATCCTCGAAACAGCTATATGCTGCACTATCGTGTTATTTTTGCTTATATATGCTGCTCTTGTCTTCTTTATCTTTCTGAAAGTGATTTTAATTTAGTATCTCTGTAGCGTTTGTTTAGATAACATACGGTTTCTGATATGAAGAAGAGAGCTTAAAATGTCCTCGAAACAATTATTGTAGTCACGTTATTTGCTTTTACTTGCTATATTCAAGAAAATATGTAGTGCTCTTTCTAAAGGGAATTTTTCTCTTAACCTAAAGTGACTTTATTCTAATTTCCGCCCAGCTGAAAAACAAATAATCAACACTCCTAGCGTGCAGGGAATTGTGCAAAATTACAAATGTAAAGGATAAATAAGACATTTAATTAACGAAACTACACGGCTTCTTGCGTGAATTAATAAACCTAAACATACTACTTGTACATAGGAAAATATACTGAAATTACACAGAAATACATACCCGAAACCAACCATTCGTACTCGATAAAAAAACTATACTTCCCCAGAATAATTGCCTAGAAGACACGCTAAACGCGAATTATATTCTCAGGTCAAACAACCGACCTGTCAGCTGGGGATCTAGAGAACTCTCTGAAACTTCTGACGCACAACCTCGCAAGTGGTACTTGAAAAACGAGATTTGCTGAAGACTTTGATTCTATCTTAAATGGAATCCGCACGATTGTCAAGCTGGCTCTGTGATTGGTAACATAGTCCGAAGATATGATAGGTTGTTTGTTTACAATAAAATTATAACCAATATGAGGTAACTAATGACAAATAGGTTATTGTGACCTCAAAATCTCTAGAAAAGTGTATTAAATTGTATATAAGCTGTGAAGAACACTTGTCTCATTGGGGCACCAAACCACCGATCTTTTGTTGAATAGATGGCACTATATCTTGAAAGGAAATTATCCTTTAAATTTCAAACTGAAGTACGACTACTATTATATACGTCCTCTTTATTCCTCTGCTTTTATTTATGCGGAAAATAATACTATTTAACTAAATTATCTGAACAGAAGATGCTATGTCATTTGAGCTACTAAAATGATTATATTTCTTCCAATATTTAAGGTGAACACTGCAGTGCATTTTGAAATAATGGGAGCACTGTAAAATCTAGATAACTTATTTTCCTCTATAATTTGTTTTGCTATTCAATGCAGTAACACGGATTTACTGCATTG
The DNA here is from genome assembly GCA_951213105.1 of Amaurobius ferox. Classification (NCBI taxonomy): domain Eukaryota; kingdom Metazoa; phylum Arthropoda; class Arachnida; order Araneae; family Amaurobiidae; genus Amaurobius; species Amaurobius ferox. Next base: position 71,104,236 of record OX578133.1, on the reverse strand, counting down.
CTTAAAAGGCTTCTAAATTTCATATAAAGGAACGCAATATCTATGTTTCTAAACAAGAAGTTTCAAATTTTGCAATTGCTGAATATTCTTATCACTCTAATATATTTTTTAAATTTTTTAGAAGCTAATATCGTGTTAATTCTATATTTAATTGAACTATCTTGGAAGTTATATTATTGTTTCTCAGTCAAAATTCATTATTAATGATAATTATACTTTCCTTTCATCTGCTTGGAAATATCTGGTTTAAGTTTTCAATTCCATTTGCTTACTTCTTATTTTTAGGAAATGTTCATCATTGTCCTGATTTTCTAATTATATTGTGCCTTATGAATTATTGAACAAGTGATGTGAATATTTTGTTGGATGATCACTTTTCTCTTGATATTTTATTGTTCTTTAATTATGTCCCGCTTCTTACTCTTTCTTCTTGGATATCTTTTACCCCTATTTCTTCTCTCCACATAGGCAACACCCTTTCCCTGCTTCCATGATTTTTAAAGTTCTTGCATCAGTCGCCGATCTTCCTCTGACGAGTGAAGGCTGCGTTTCTTGTATGTCCTAGCAAAGAAAACTGTTTTTAACTCATTAAACTTTTCAAATTCTTCTCTAGGGTGTGCAAGACATCCGATCACACACGCCGATCATCCCATTCGCTCCTAATCTCCACCGACAAATGGAAGCCATACACATCTCCCAGTTAATATTTCTATTTCTTATACGACTCCCTATCTAAATGTACATACTGTACCAATACCTAACGTAACGTAATGAATTTATGCTACTCTAGAGCCTAGACCCTATAATAAACCAATTTATCAAGTTTAATACTTCAAACATTTTATCTGAAGTTATCAATTTCTGGCCACCATGGAAGGAAATGGGCTAACTCTTTCTAACTTTACGGTCAATACAAATCAGCTCCAACCAGTCATTCTATAATCAAAGTTTACATTAATTGCATTACTTAAAACACGACTTTGAATATGTCTCTCTAACTCCTTGGTTGAACTATTCCTATTCTGAATTGTTAAATTGGGATGACATCTCAATATTAACTTACCTATTCAGCTGAATTACATAGAGGTGGTCTTATATCTAACTCCATGAGCTCAATACAGTTTTCATCTTATTTCTTCAGATATTAAAGCATCATGACCATGTAATTATATTATGTTGTTGCAACGCTTTTGGCATGGGATTGCAAATACATAAATAGCAAAAAAAAAGCCAAAATTTGAGAGGTTATTTCTCCAGATCCAAGAGTTAATTTGTAAAACGTATAATTCAGATTTAGATTCAACATGGTCACACTCATTTCGTGCTCTTACATAATGGCACTGCACTTTTATAGAGGTGATAGTTTGTTTTGAATGTATATATGAAATATAATGATTTCATATCTGGTAGATATTTCTTTGACCAAGAGAAACAGCCTGCTTTCTTTATCGACGTAAGTATTAATAATGAGAAAAACTAAAAAACAACCTCATAGTTTGGGATGCAAAAAATATTAATCCAAGGATACAACTGTAAAAATGTGTGCATTGGGGGCGATTTTATTTTAATAAAAAATTTTATTACAAAAACTAATGATTGGAAGCATGGCTGTATATAAATTAAATCACCTTAACAGGTTTATATCCACATTGATTAAAAACATAATGAGAAATAAAGCATAAAATAAAGACATAAACCAAATTTACTTCTCTATTTCTGTATTTATTCCCGGACCTAAGAATTAAATGCAGAGTTGTATGGCGATATTTTATACAGCATCAATATGCAAAATGAAATTATGGAACTTAATTGTGATATCTTAACAGAAATTTAAATATATGAAGTCGTGTAATAATTAATTAATTAATTTGCATTTATGTTATACTTAATTTATACATCGAATTTAAAAATTACAATTGAAACACGCTACGCTTCAGATCAAGTAATCTTAATCAGTCTTAAAACAGACATACAAAACAAGAGTACTTATTAAAGGATGAAGATAAAATACATTTAGTACATACAATTGACATTAGGTACCACGTTAATTGGCAAGTGTCACTCCAAAAATAATATATAGAGCAATTGAAGTAATTTTAAAGGCATTGCAGATAAACTAAAAACTCGATACTGCATAACAAATTAAATATTTCAATATGCAATTTGTGTTCTTCATATAACACGGGAACCCTTATAGAGCACCAGCCACCATTTAAAGAACAGTTGATTTGTGTTCACCAATGACCAGAAATGTATCTTTCAGGCATAGATCTTGGGACATGCATACATCCTGGGACGAGTATACATATCCTCCTTAAATATCTTTATATGTGTACACAGAGTCTCCCAAAAACGATTCTCGAACTTTAAAAATGTATATCTCGGAAACGGTTAGTGATAAAGGGGTGAAATAAAGTGTATGTTTATTGGACAGCAAGTAAAATTTATATACTTGGTTTCAAAAAATTGTTGAAAGTTTTCACAACGGATGGCGCTGACAGGCATGTATAGACAAATCAGCTTCAACGCTTCCTGTCCTTTCAAATTTTGTGAACAAATATTGAATTTTTGCCCGATCCGGACCCTTCGATACTTGATTTACGTAGAAAACTACGCCTTGTCTCCGTCGGGCTGCGATTCAACTAATGGTATTCGAGCACAATGGATATAATATCTATAAGCGCCATCTGCTGGGAAACATTTCAACTATTTATTAAAACCACAGTATGTAAATTTTACTAAATGTCCAATAAACATAAGTTTTTTTCACCCTTTTATCAATAACCATTTCTGAGATATTCGTTTTTCAAAGATCGGGAGTCTTTTTTGGGACACCCAGAAATATAGTTGATATTAAAAAACGTTTCTCCTCTAACATACCACTAACCCACCCCCATCTAAAATAGCCAGAAATAAAAACTGATGACTAGAGCGTCTAAAACTATCAAATAGTCATATATTTTGTCCTCATTACAAATTTTTCCCTTTAAATGTACTACAAATTATTTTAGATTGCGATGCCTGTATATCGGCAGATGAATCTATCATTTAATTTTTATCACCACATCCTTATGTCATAGCTCCTAATATTTATGTATTGCAAGAACGATTTTTATCATGCAATTAATCCATATATTTTTTAACCTATTCACAGACATATTTTATCTCGCGAAATATTTTTAAACATGAGTGGTTTCTGCGAGAATTTTCCCCGCAGTAATTCTGGAATCATTTAATTATAACTGAAAATAATTAAAAAATGGGTCAAAGGCAGTCAAAAAATTATTAATTGGGAAGAAAATGAAATGTGTCTTTGACAAAGAAGCAAATGACATGCAGAAGCGACTGGCATTCAGCCAGAATAAGCTCTGAAAAAAAAATAGAAACCAAAAAACTAATCTGAAAGAAAATCACAAAATAAAGTTTATTAGCTCTTTACAACTTTGCCACAGATTTTGCCTTGCTTATCTTATTTCGACTGCAATATTTTATATCTCCCAATACTTGTTTACTTTGTCTTTTTTTTTCTTTTCTGACACGATGCAATAGATCATTTAAACCTGAAAACAGTTTGCCGGTATGTATGCATACATATAAAGCGATAAATGCACTTCCTGAACTGATTTATGCGTAATGGGTACCCAAGAACCTCTTTAAGCATCCTGAAGGCCCAGGCCACTCGACTGGCCCTAAGGCTTGCAGCAATTTTTTGAGTGGCCGGGCATCCGAATAAGTTTGCATGAAAATGTCCATGAATGTCCAAGTTAGGTATTAGCATCGTAAAGTGCACATGCCTGACCGCATAAAAGTGACCCTGGCAAAAAATTTAAAATGTCAGGATAAGAAAGCAAGAAAGCGAGATTGACGAAAAAAGTTTATTGTCTATTACTACAATGCTCTACAACGAGTCTTATAGAACACTATAGAGCATTGTTTATTTACTGGATTCAATAAAATTGTTGATACAATAGGGTTATTGACGGATGGCTAGTTATAATATAATTTTTAGGGATGCTAAAGTATTTACGGTTGCTGATGATCTGGCCAAGGAGGACAGCCTTAGGAGTTCTATTGACGGTGGCTGTCTTTCTTTCACGGAACTTGCCTCACGAGTCAAACTTGAAATCAACTCCACTTGGAGAAAGCCCCCCGTGCATGATTGCAGCCGCCCTGGTGCTGCTTTGATTGGGGCAGGCAGTAGGAGAGATCAGACGGTTCTGGCCAGACTCCGCAGCGGCCATCTTCGTGCTCTTCGGCATGTATTGGGTTATAAGGTTTATCCCCTTTGCCCGAAGTGCAATGTGGCTAAGAGCTCTTGCCCATGCTTTGACATGTATTGGATGCCAGAGGAGTCAGATGTACTCCAGTCCTGGAGTAGTTCTTCATCATTTGAAGACTCACGGGTTCATGGGATTGATCTGATATTGCTGTCGGTCAAGTAGGATAAGAAACAACAACAACAGGAATGCTAAAGTAAACAACACTTATATGAACAGAAATCTAGTATAAAATCTGTTTAAAATGCCTTCTGTCAACAACACAGCACTATTGAGTTCCAAAAATAATGTCACCAGCATTGCGGGTATCACCTTAAAGCCTTGGTGATACAAGTTTTTGACATATATTTATTGCTTTCCGTGTACGTGTTTTGTCCGTTCCAGGTGAGACGCTGCAAACATTTTTATTTGATGGGGCATGGTCTTTTTTATCATATATAGACCTGACGTACCTTTCCTTACTAAATATTTGGAGTGCTGAAGGACATTTCTAGGGATCCTGAGCGTTGATCGTAGAAAAACGTAATGCTGCTCATTAAGGAGGATGTCACACAGAACAATCATAACATAGGAAGTATATGGATTCACGTATATTACGTATATTATTTTTTCGATCTCAGCTGTTTCTGTATTCAGTAAAAAATACTGAGATACGGAAAATCCCCATTTCACATGCACTGAAACATAGACAAACAAAAAAGATCAATCATGCGTAAAGCATTGATTATGAAACACTTTCCAATTGAAATGCAGTTTTATTTAAATATCTCTAAATTGCGATTCATTCAGCGGTAATATTTTTAAAACTATCATAGTTCTACGATAATTTATTATATTTGAAAACTTCATCGAAAACAACTGAAATTAATTCAAATGATGTCATAGAAAAAATAACACGCCTGGATCTCTCTATAAAAACAGGATTTCACTCATTACTTTCTCCCACTCATTTCATTCATCACAATAATAAAATAATTTATTTTATTTAAAAATTAAGACTATGGAGCTACAACTAACTAAACACTATGCTTAAAATTTCATCGAAGAAAATCGTCCTTCTTTTTATAAAATCAAATAATATTTCATTTATATTAGCCATGCAGACTCCATGGACTAAATTATTTTGTGTTAAAGAAATACAGCAATTCTAATACAACTCATTCTACGCATTTTGCTGCTTACATTTTACATAAGTGAAAAATTGGTTTCGCTGTAGAAGTAATCAAATTTGGATAATCATTTAAACTCAAATATATTGTATTTGCGTTGTTTCAGTATGTAGATGCACAGAATTTAAGCAAAAATAAAGTAGTTTTAGGTCGGATACAACACTCAATATGAATGAAAAAGAACTTAAAAAATCACGATTTTGAAACAAGATGGATGCCATATATCATTTTGAAGTGGGTCATGTGATCGTTTCATATCATGGTCACGTGATCGTATCATATAAGATGTGTAATTATTATTTTAATTTTTATTTAAAAAACTACTGAATATATTTCGCTGAACTTTTTTTTATATATTTTATGGAATAATTTGAATATTACCTAAAATTTTCGAAGCAATTTGTGAATTTTAAATCCGCTTAAAAAATGTTTGAAAAATTAGGTCCCATAGGACTCAATGTATTTCATTTTTTCAACCCGGGTTCAATCCAAAACTATTTGGGTGATATTATTCATTTATATTCCCATAGGTCCTATAGACCGTCTGAACAACGTACTAAAATTTGATTTTGATTAAGTCATTTTTACAGCAGTTATCGTGCTAACGGACAGTCAGACATACAGAATGAACAAAGTCATAAACACTTTTCAACTTTGTTGTAAAGTGTTAAAAAATGAACTTTATTCAAATGACGTCATTGAAATATAAATCGCCTAGCTCTATGAAAAAGTGGTAAATATTTCATTCTTCGCTTTTTTCCATTCCTTTCATTCATCACAATATTGCAATAATTTCTTTTACTTAAAAACTTAAAATCATGGAGGTAAAAGTAATTTAACTCTATGCTTAAAACTTCATCGTAACAGTATGCTATAAAATCGTCTGCGTCTCTATGTAAAATCTTTGAATGTTTCATTCATATCAGCTATAATATAGACTTCAGAGCTAAATAATTTTGCATTAAAAATTTCAGTAATTCTTATACTACTCATCTTACAGTTTGATGCGTTTCGAATCTCCATAAGTGAATTCAAACCATGATCTTCATCTGTCCATGCTATATCTATTGATACTGAGATGATAGATATTGATACCGATGACAGATCATTGATACCGATGCTATGACAATTGATACTGAGATGATAGTTTTTAACACTTTACAACAAAGTTGAAAAGTGTTTATGACTTTGTTCATTCTGTCTGTCTGTCTGTCTGTCTGTCCGTTAGCACGATAACTGCCGTAAAAATGACTTTATCAAAATAAAATTTTAGTATGTTTTTCAGACTGTCTGTAGGACCTATGGGAATATAAATGAATAATATCACCCAATTAGTTTTGGATTGAACCCGGGCTGAAAAAATGAAATATATTGAGCCCTAAGAGACCTAATTTTTCAAACATTTTTTAAGCGGATTTAAAATTCCCAAATTGGTTCGAAAATATTAGATAATATTTAAATTGTTCCATAAAATGTATAAAAGAAAATTCAGCGAAATATATTCAGTAGTTTTTTAAATAAAAATTAAAATAATGATAACACCTCTTATATGAAGCGATCACGTGACCACGATATGAAAAGATCACGTGACTCACTTCAAAATGATATATGGCATCCATCTTGTCTCAAAATCGTGATTTTTAAAGTTCTTTTTAATTTATATTGAGTGTTGAATCCGTCCTAAAACCACTTTATTTTTCTTAAATTCTGTGCATCTACATACTGAAACAACGCAATGACAATATATTTGAGTTTAAATGCTCATCCAAATATGATTATTTCTACAACGAAGCCTATTTTTCACCTATGTAAAATGTAAATAGCAAAATATGTTGAATGAGTTGTATTAGAATTGCTGTACTTCTTTAACACAAAACCATTTAGTTCATGGAGTATGCTTAGCTGATATGAATGAAATATTCATTGATTTTATAAAGAGAAGGACGATTTTTTTCGATGAAGTTTTACGCATAGAGTTTAATTACTTGTAGCTCCATGGTCTTAATTTTTAAATAAAATAAATTATTATAGTATTGTGATGAAAGACATGAATGGGAAATTATTTATGAATGAAATGCTGCTTTTATAGAGAGAGCCAGGCGTGTTATTTTTTCTATGACGTAATTTGATTGAATTTCAGTTGTTTTCGATGAAGTTTTCAAATATAATAAATTATTGTAGTATTATGATAATTCTAAAATTATTACCGATGAATGTATCACATTTTAGAGATGTCTGAACCAGGCAATTTATATTTCAATGCCGGCATTTGAATGAAATTATTTTTTTCGATGAAAGTTAAAGTTTTCAAATATAATAAATTAATGTAGTATAATGATAAGTTTTAAAATATTACCGAGGAATGTATTGCATTTTAGACATGTTTAAATAAAATTGCATTGGAGTTGGAAAGTGTTTCATAATCAATGCTTTAATGATTGATCTTTCTTGTTCTTTCTATACTTATAATAGACAATCATTATTTGGTAAAATGACAATAGCCGATATACTCGGCCTTGCATAGAAGTCGCGAATGTATCCATAACATGTTTTCTGCCAATTGCAAGATATTCGCGGAAAATAAGTTTCTCTTTTAAAAATTTTATTTAAATATTAAATTTATATAGAAAATGTACCCATTGACGCAGCAACTTTATTGTACACCTAATGTAAAAATATGACTGAGTCTTCTATCGTATATGCTATATCGATATTTTCCCAATATCAAATATATATGATAATAATTTTAAAATCACTGGGAGTTGTGTCAAACAGGATCCTATACTCATGAAAAATATGATAATCAAAAATTTAAAATTCCCTACAGATAAACAAATTCAGATATTGTGTGGAAAAAGCACAATCATAATCATTATCTCAGAGGGTCGATGATCGAATGGACGCTTCAGAGTGATGAATATCGTTTTTCAATATGATCACTATGGATAACTATTGTAACTGTTCAGCCAACGGGGGTTTATCATCAAGAAACCTCCTTGCTTGAACCTGTGGGGAAGGATAATATGATGACGAAGTGGAATTTGTTTTTGCGTCGTGAATAACTGCAACCTATAAGACATACACATGACCTCAAACAACAAGTAGCAGAAGGTGGCAAGAAACTTTGAAAGCGTCAAATAATGAACGCAGTCAGATAGTCGCCAATGGTTGACATTGTGTTCAAAGAAATTTATATGAGAGTAATAAAATTTCCCACACACATCGTAATGTCGAGTGTGTCTTAGAACTTCAGGTGGTTGCGCCTAGAGTATCTGTGTTAATTTAAAGTCATTTTTGCAATTTTGTTGATATTTTCGTCAATTGGCTCCATTGAAAAAAGTAGCTAAGCTGGCGATATTTCGCCAAATTATCCGCCAAGTCCACAGGTTTAGCTTATATAACGATTGCATAACGATTGCGTCACGTTTGAAGTGAGAAACAATCAGAAGGATGCTTACATTACAAGTGGGACTATAACCCATCAAAATTTCGTGAAATTCGATACTGCCGTTTTTCCATAATGATGAGACAAACATGTGGATTTTAGAATTTATTTACATAGATATAATATTATTTAAATGTGACACCTGTACATTTAATAAGCGTTCTCAATATCAAAACACTTTGCAAATTGAAGCACAAAAACACACAATAGCACATTGCGGCACACATTTTATACTTCTACTATATTAAGACTGAAATTGTGGTATGCAAAACAATATTTAATCATATAAGTCGCCTTATTCTCAACGTTCAAAGACATTTAATATTACTAAGCAATAAATTATAACCTTATATTTCAATACTTTGATTGGAAGAATATCCAGAAAACGGTTTCGACATTTGAAATGTAACTCGAATACCATAGCACAATGGTATCAAAATCTTTAAATAATATCATTAATAAAAATAATAATAAAATCATTGTGGGCAGCACATAACTTTTGCTGTAAGCTTAAATCCACTTTCTCTCTCTTTTTTTCATAAATCAATACATTGAATTTAATTAAACAAAAGAAGACATGGAAAATTATTTAAAATGACACTAAATTTGTGGTTTTACCTACAATTTTCTTTTCATTTTGTGACTGGGCGTATTTTCAAAGCTGGCGAAGCAAACAAGAGGAAAACTAAAATTTCTCGCAAACGATTTTCCCCAAAGATATATATATATATATATATGGGATTAGTCTTATTACTTTCGCCGTCAAAAATTAAGTGTAAAACAAGAATTTAATTGATGCATTTGAGCATATGTAGTCTTTTATTTCAGATTTTGATTATGTTTGAGGACCATTTTCTAAAAAAAAAGGGTTTGATTTACGAATCGGACCGAATTCTAATCAGCATCAGGGTTTCAAGCAAGAGACTTACCAAATTTTGTAAAATTTCGTTGAATAGTTTTGAGTTAAAGTGGATACATACACTGCTCAAACAGATGCATAAACAGACACGAAAACGTCACGCAAAAAAACGACTCCCGATTTTCGACACGATTCCAATACATTCCCTATACATTACCGAGTACTGTAGGGAAAGTGAAAACCATCTTCTGTAACTATTATATTTGCAAATGCAATTAAAAATATTTATTCTATGAATACAGATAGACAGAAGGGGAGTAGGATACCTAAATGTTAAGTAGGACTATGCCAAGGCTGTCCATCCAAAATTTCAGGAAGTTCGGTACAACTTTTCTCGAGACAAACAATCAATTAAACAAACAAACAGATAAATAAATAAACAGACATATTTTCAATTTCATTTATAAAAATTAATAAACATTTATTTGTTGCCACATTTGATTAGGTTAACTTTTTCTTAATAAAAGGTTTTGAATTAAACAGTTAACGCGATCACATTAAATAATTAAGCCAAATAATTTTTTTTTTCCATCTAGGAAATCGCCTCTCATATTCGAAAACAGAATATTGTTAAACAATTGTGGGTCATATATCTATGAACTTTTTTCTCTTAGGATAACCCGTATCATTTAATTATAAATGAAAATGATTAGAAGGGGGGTCAAAGAATGTCAAAAAATTATTAATTAAGAAGAAAATGAAATGTGGCTCTAGAAAAAAAAAGAAAATGAAATGACCAAATGACTGGCATTCAGCCAGAATAAGCCCCGGCAAAATTGAATGAGATTAAAAAATAATCCAACAGTAAAGCATGAAATCAAATTTTAATAAAGCTGTACGGCGTTGCCACAGTTTTGCTTTACTTATCTAATTTCAATTATATTTTTTATACTTTCAAATCTTACGTTATATTATCTTGCTTTTCTGACAGGATGCAATAGATCATTTAAAAGAAAAGCATTTCCCGACGTAACTTATTCATAAATTTAAATCGATAAATAAAACTTCCAGGACAAATTTAAATATTTATTGATAGTGCGAAAAGGATAAAATTTTCTTGCGACGACAGGCTGTGCAACTACCCAACTATACAACTACACTATCCAGATCTGTATTGTTTTCTTTATGTTTCGTCAGTTTTGAAGAACTAGAGAATGGTATCATTGCTGAAGAATGTTTCGACAAATAAAATATTTTTCATTTTTCTCCTATTTGGAGTAAGTAAACAAGGAAGACCAATCATGCATAAAGCATTGATTATGAAACACTTTCCAACTTCAATGCAATTTCATTTAAACATCTCTAAAATGCAATACATTCATTGGTAATATTTTAAAAATTATCACAATAATACATTAATTTATTCTAGTTGAAAACTTAAAACTTCATCGAAAAAAAATGAATTTCAATCAAATGACGTCAATTCAATATACATCGCCTGGCTCCTCGGTAATGGTTTTAACATTATCCTAACACTCCAATAATTTATTAAATTTGAAAACTTCATCAAAAACAACTGAAATTTATTCAAATGACGCCATCGAAATATAACACGCCTAGCTCTCTCTATAAAAGCAGCATTTCATTCATAAATAATTTCCCATTCATTTCATTCATCACAATACTATAATAATTTATTTTATTTAAAAACTTAAGACCAAGGAGCTACAAGTAATTAAACTCTATGCTTAAAGCTTCATCGAAAAAAATCGTCCTTCTCTTTATAAAATCAATTAATATTTCATTCATATCAGCCATGCAGACTCCATGGGCTAAATTATTTTGTGTTAAAGAAATACAGCAATTCCTATACAACTCATTCTACATATTTTGCTGTTTACATTTTACATAAGTGAAAAATAGGCTTCGTTGTAGAAATAATCAAATTTGGATGATCATTTAAACTCAAATATATTATAATTGCGTTGTTTCAGTATGTAGATGCGCAGAATTTAAGCAAAAATAAAGCGGTTTTAGGACGGATACAACACTCAATACGAAATAAAAAGAACTTTAAATATCACGATTTTGAGACAAGGTGGATGCCATATTTCATTTTGAAGTAGGTCACGTGATCTCTTCATATAATTGTCACGTGATCGCATCATATAAGAGGTATAATTATTATTTTAATTTTTATTTAACAACTACTGAATATATTTTGCTGAAATTTTTTTAATATATTTTATGGGATAATTTGAACAATACTTAGCATTTTCGAAGCAATTTGTGAATTTTAAATTCGCTTGAAAAATATTTGAGAAATTAGGTCCCATAGGGTTCAATGTATTTCATTTTTTCAAGCCAGATTCAATCCAAAACTAATTGGGTGATATTATTCATTTGTATTCCCGTAGGTTCCACAGACCATCTGGACAACATACTAAAATTTCATTTTGATTAAGTCACTTTTACGGCAGTTATCTTGCTAACGGACACACAGACAGAATAAACAAAGTCATAAACACTTTTCAACAATCTTGTAAAGTGTTAGAAAAATACGGTGTGGTAAAAAATTCGAATCTCACATTTTTATGAAACTACAAGCTTTGAGCATCCCAAGTTAATCATTTTTACTTTCTCTGCAATACATGGCAATGTATAGGAAAATATTGGAATCGTGTCGAAAATCAGAACTCGAGTTTTCGACGGATCTACACGTTTCGAGCACTCTAGAGACCGAAAAACTATTTTCAGTGTAACGTATACGTGTGTGTGTATCTGTATGTCTACCTGCGGAATGCATTTATCCACTCTAACTGAAAAAATAATTAACCAAATTTCACAAAATTTGATAGACATGTCGCTTATGGGTTACCCTGGTTCTGATTACATTTTAGTGTTATTCGGAAAAAAAGAAACTGCCTAATTTTAGGAACTGGCACACAAAACTCGTATGTATTTATCCTAGTGATAAACTTAATTGACCAAATTTCCCAAAATGTGGTAGATGCGTTACTTGTGGTTCACCCTGGTAACCGATTTTGATACTGCTCGAAAAAAAAAACCTCCATTTATGTGAAATGGCCCAGAAAAATCGACAAAATCTAATATATAAGGCCATGTCTTCTCAAATGTATCTATTAAATGCATATTTTATACGTAATATTAGACGCTTAAAAGAATAAGATCAATCCCATAAGTCTAGAACTGACAGTTCTAGATATATTTTAGTTTATTTGCATTTTACCTCGTCGCCACATGAAAGCAAAAAACTGAATTGAATCTGTAAATTTAGTGTGATTTTAATTAACAATCTATATGATTATGTGTAATTAAACTCAATTTAATGAATTATGAAAGAAATGGAGAGATAATGAGTTTGAGTCTGTAAGGAAAATCACGTGCTGCACACATTAATGTGTGTAGGTTTATGTTTGTCAGTATACAGGGTCCTAAAACATCCCAATAACAATGTTACGAACGTTCAATAAATGTAGACGTTAGGTCTGTATTGTAAATTAGCCATGCTCGATTGGATCTGAATGATTGCAATGCCTCTAGTGAGCATCTAAAACTAAGTCGTAAGCAAATATAGTTACACGAAAAAAGACATATACAAACTTGTACAAAATTGTCTAATAAATGGGAATCAATATAAATAAAATTGTAAACATGTCTGTATATACACTACGTAATAGCGTAAATGAGACACCAAGAAGGAGTGGGCAAAAAGGGATAAAAACGGGCAAGCAGAGAGAAACAGCAACGAATAATAAGTGATGTATATTGCAACATGATACACCTATACACTGAGCGATAACACCCACTGATCAGCAGGTTGTAGGACCACCGCGGGCGATGATACAGGCAGCAACACGTCTAGGTACAGCGTCAATGAGAGTGCGGATGGTATTCTGAGGGATGGTTGCCCATTTTTCCTGTCAACCATTTGACAGGGTTCGTCTTCTAAACGCGGCGGTGTCAGCTCACGCAAGCGACGTCCAATAACGTCCCAGATGTGTTTGATTTGTGAGAGATCAGGGGAGGCTTGTAGCCAAAGAAGCACCTGGGTACCTTGCAGGGCATGTTGGCTGATGAGTGCCATTGGTGGTCGGACGTTATCTTGCGGTAAATGGCATTGGTCACACCCTGAAGGAAGGGTAGTGTCACCGGTCACAGCGCGTCATCCATGTATCGTTGGACCGTCATAATGCCCTTAATAAGGGACAGAGGTGGCCCGTTATCATAGGCGATGGCACCCCAAACAATAATGGCGCGTAGTCGCGGGATGGGGCGTTCCAGAGATGCGGCCGGATTGGACCTGTCACCACTTAGGCGCCAGACTCGTACACGGCGACTATCATTACTAAAACAGAAGCATGACTCGCCTGAGAACACGACCCTGAGCCATTCCGCCTTCCACGTGGTTCTATCCAGACACCATTGCAAACGGAGGCGTCTGTGCTGTTGGGTCCATGGCAGTCTTCTTAACGGGCGCCATGAGTGCAGGTGGCTGGCGAGTAATCGACAGATAAATTATCCTGGTCGATATGGGAGCATCAAGGGTGTCCTGCACATTCTACAAAAGGGTGAAGGAAGTGGTCTGCGAAGCCGCCAACGCTTGCTGGCAAATGCGTCGGTTCACGCGTGCTGAAGTCGCTCTGGCTGTACCGGTACTCCTCAAACGTGCCACATTTTCTTGCTTCAACCATCTTCGCCACAGCCGGTGCACCGTGGACGCGTGTAGGGGGCTGTCCGTTGAGATTTGACGTATGGACCAACCTGCCCTTCTGAGTCCGATCACTATACCCCTTGTAAAATCGTCTGTCTGCTAGAACTGCCTCGATTGGCAGCGGCCTGGCATTCTCTGCTACTACACGTTTCCTCTGAGACAAAAAAATGCAAAACGATTTCTCTGGAAGATAGAGCGGCGTGACTATTTCCGTTTCTGCAGGTTACTTATCTTATATCTCACTCAACGTGTGCGAGACAGCTGCGCATTTCACATCATTTACATAACTCGGTGAGCTACGTCTATCCTGCAATTTGCATATTTTTCTGCCCACTCCTTCTTTTTATATATATCCTCTCTCTCTCTCTCTCTCTATATATATATATATATATATATATATGTGTGTGTGTGTGTGTGTATATGTGTGTGTGTGCATGTGTGTATATGTGTGTGTGTGTTTGTGTCATCATCAAGGCAGAACAGCTGCACCGAATTTCCTAAAATTTTGTGCTTAGGATTTTGGAATAGTACCACTTAAAATATAGTTCATATTTCGAGTTTTTAGGACCAGGGAGTTTATCGAGATGTTAATAAATAACTGACTTCTCTTAGAGATAGCGTTATACAGACGATATTGTTTTTGCAAATTTGTTTGAAAAAAAAAGGTGATATCATGTTGCTAGGCAACGGAATTAAACCCAATGAGCTTATACAGCAGACGACTTTTATTAAATCCTTTCCAATGTTAACAATTAAGAAATGTATATAAAAATATTTTTTTGGAATCGAATTTTTGACTAAATTACATAAATTACGGATTTCGAGTTAAAATGTTAAGGAGATTATTGCTATTTTCAATTTCTTACGTCATCTGTTTTAATTTGGCAGATATTTTTCAAGACTATATCGTGTTTAGCCAATTGTTAAAACAAAATAAATGTGGTACGGGTATATCTACCAATAACATGTCACCGCTTCATTTGGGTATATGTTGATTCAATTCCACAGTGTTTTCATTTTGGAATATGTTGATTCAATTTCATAGCACTTTGTTTTTGTTTTTTGCATATATTGATGTAAAGAATGTTTATTATGTGTCATAGGCAAGGATTCATGGGAATATTTTTGGAACCCCTAGCCATTTTTTCGCTCGCCAGGAAGAATTCAAATAAATGTTTCCGTTAGATTCTGCCCCTTGGCCTATACTCTAAGTTTGCAATGATTCAATAGTTTAGGTCTTTTTTTTTCGGGGGGGGGGAGTCGTGAAGAGTGGAAAGACATAAACACGCCAGACAATTATTATATAGATTCTTAATTTGATTTTCACAACAAAAATAACATTCTTTATAAGCTAAAGTTCACAAAAAATAAACAGCATAATCCCGAATATGTATAAAATCCACCTGAAATAATAAGTCTATGTTTGAAATTATAAAATGTACTTCCAATATAATATTTTTTTATTGTTATTGTTATTTTATGCAAAAGGTTTGTAGTAAATATGTGTAATAGAATTTCAAATAATAAAAACGCCTTTAACAAAATGTATATACATATCTTGAAATGTACTGCTCATTTTCCTATTATATCTAATAAATTTAAACATGCATGTTTTATGTGAAATTCCCCATGAATATTTTATGCGAAATAATTTTTACATGAAATTCAAAATAATCCCTTTAGTGCCGACAATGCCTGATTCACTTGAAAAATATATTCCACCGTATTGATCCCAAGACAAAAGTTCAGAATATTTTGCCGGAAATTATTCGAATATTTCATTTAATCCATTATGTAGATAGTTGCCCTGGCGTACTTTTTGAAATTCTAGAATTCATAGTTACACTGTAAATAGAAGCATTGTATATCTAATTTACGGTAATGAATACTATATTTCGAATAAAAATTTACGTGAAGCGTATTTGAAAACTCTTAAAAGAATATTTTTCTATTTTACTTCGACATAGTAGACTTCTTTGTATAAAATCGAATGCTGCAAAAATTTGTGCAAATTTTTAGTATCTCGATTCAATGAAGTTTATACACAATTGGATATTAAATATATTATTTTTGTTAGAAGTAACTTGTTTTCAATTTATATTTGACATTTATGTCTAGCATTTGCGTTTCTAATGAAATATAAATATATTGCTAATAAAACTAAATTGTAATAGTAAAATAGTAAAATTAGTGCTGAATTTCATATTTTTGGAATTGTATTATATATATATATATATATATATATATATATATATATATATGTGTGTGTGTGTATGTGTGTGTGTGTGTGTGTGTGTGAGTGTGTGTGGGTGTGGGTGTGGGGGTGTACTCTCAGGATACAAAGAAATGAGTCCGGATTTTGGGGTAACTAGTGCCTTCATTTAAAAACATCTATAAGGAACAATACACGGCTTATTAAAATGAACAATATACAGCAATATTAAAAGGAACAATACACAGCTTAAATTACTATTGCTGTCTTACAACATCACTAAAAAACTCTCAGGTACAATAAAACAGCACTTCAACCCTCCACTAATTCACAAAACTATCGATTATGTTCTCGAAACGCTAGCGTATTTCACAATTTACTTTGACTCGTATTACGCAGACTCTATCCAACTGAACGATGACATCTGTACATACTCTCCATAAAAATTTCTAGAAAGAGGGCAAGTGATCGAAATTAGTGGATTTTTCTAGAAAGTTCCACCGAATTTGAAAACTCGCCAGAAGTTGCCAAATTAGCGATCACGACTGAGCCCGAATTTTAAAGTGGTATAAGATCTTAATCCAAGACGTGGATATATAAAATATCTTATTTGCCCCCATTTCACCTATTTGACTTCGTGTTTCTTTGTTCTCTAGCACTGATAAAAAAAGGGGATCCAATATATTTTCGATATATCAATATGTTGCATTTATTTTTTATTTGTGCTTAGAAAATGTTGCTCAGATTTTGGATATTGGATTGCATTTATTGTAGAGCGCCTCAAAAAAAGATTACTTTATGTTAGTTTGGAGACTCAAGTAACGATTGAGTCTAATTTATTTTCAATGGAGGTAATTTCAGAAATTTTTCTAAACTTTAAAAACATTTAACAAACCACGAAAACGTTTTACTCCCATCACATTTATTCCTTTCACATATATTTCTGTCGCTGCTGGAGTATACTAATGGTTATACATGCTCATAGTTTTGACCCAAACCTCAACGTTATTCAACCATTAGTTTTCGGAACACATTTTGTGTGCCAGCTTTAATACCAAAATATTTACCTTTGCATTTCAATCTTTTCAGGTTTCCAGTGCTGTCGGCAGAGCTGAAGTTTTGTCTGCATTTTTCTTCCTTTCGTCGCTGCTAGCTTTTGTAAAGTAAGTGGCACTTTAATCCTGAATTATTCTTTGCATTTAAAATAATCTCGTGGGACGGTGCTTCTACAGAGAATCTCTCATCAGATATCTTGTCACGAATGCTGCTCGGCGAACGTTATTTCTCCAACTTGATAAATTTTTACAATCTTCCCTAGTCTTCTTCAGCGACATTTTGTTCTCGGGTGCTTTCTTGAATTTCAGTATCTTGATTTAAGTTCTGGAATGCAAAATTTTCAGAGCAGAGGCTAGGGATCTAAACTTTATTTTTAAAATATTTTTCGCTTTATTAATAAAAAGTGCATACTCTTTTTTATGGTTTGATTATTTTTCACATCTTTATTTATGATAAATCGAGTTTACATAAAAATTTAAACGGTATTTGTATAAACGCTTAAATGCAGTTTCTATTATTTAGAATATAAAAAACGTACAGTTGTGCTGAAAAATTGCATCATTTCGAAAAATTCAGTATTATCAAAGTAAATGTTTTGTTTTTCACATCTTTAGCTATGGTAAATCGAGTTTACATAAAAATGTAAATGTTATTTATATTATCTCTTAAATGCAATTTTTATTTTTAGAGTACATAAAACGTACTGTTGTGCCAAAAATATTGCAGCTGTTCGAAATATTCAGTATTATTAAAACATATGTTTTCTTTTTCACATCTTCATTTATGATGAATGGAGTTTACAAAAAATGTAAATGTTATTTATATTATCGCTTAAATGGAATTTTTATTTTTAGAGTACATAAAACGTACAGTTGTGACAAAAATATTGCATCTGTTTGAAATATTCAGTATTATTAAAACATATGTTTACCTTTTCACATCTTCATTTATGATGAATCGAGTTTATAAAAAATGCAAATGTTATTTATAATATCTCTTAAATGCAATTTTTAATTTTAGAGTACATAAAACGTACAGTTGTGCCAAAAATATTGCATCAGGTCGAAACATTCAGTATTATCAAAACATATGTTTTCTTTTTCACATCTTCATTTATGATGAATCGAGTTTGCACAAAAATATAAATGGTATTTGTATTAACGCTTAAATAACGTTTTCATTATTTAGAATATAAAAAAAAGTACAGTTGTGCTAAAAAAATTGTATCACCTCGAAAAATTCAGTATTATCAAAATATATGTTTTATTTTTCACATCTTTCTTTATGATAAATCGAGTTTACATAAAATTTTTAATGGCATTTGTATTAACGCTTAAATGCAGTTTTTATTATTTAGAATATAAAAAACGTACAGTTGTGCTAAAAAAATTGCATCACATTGAAAAATTCAGTATTATCAACATACATGTTTAATATAGCGTAACGAACTAGAATACAGCAACATAATTTTAGCGCATTGTATAAGATAAAAAGCTAGATGGCGGAATCTTACGTATAACTTCATCAGTATTATGAAGATATATATACAGTATTATCAAATTATAACTTCCGATAGGCCGGACGGCCTGGGTCGGCAAAAGAAAAGAGCATTATGGGGAAGTTTATTCAATTAAGATCCCGATGGAAAAGTGTTGAAGAGTGGGGCAACTCAGTAACTAGCTTGCAAGGATTGCGCTCGGATGAATCTGAGTTCCCATGTCCGCTCAAACTATCACCATGTTTACACGGGGTACGGGCACATTAAATATATGGGTCCGTAAATCCTTCCGAGAGGTTGGTGGTAGGGGAAGGATGATATGGTCCCTGTGAATGCCGCTCCCACTGGGTTCCGGTCTACATTGGGTGGTACTTCCCGGCCGTCCAAACACACACCTTACGTCTTCGTGGTAGGTTGGACAATCTGGGTCGAAGAAAGAAAAGTGTTGAGATTGCTTTACGCAAAAATGGCTTTTCTACCCGAGAAACTGTCAAAAGAATAAAATATAACCAGTCAAGTAAAAGACTATAAGTCATATAAATCTACACATTACTTAGTCTACAATTCACTTAAACACTTTAAATAGCACTTTAAATATGTTACTGTGCCTTTTCTCCATCAAGTAATGGGAAAATGTCAGTGATGCAACTGTACATGATAAAGAAGAAATTTTGGAAGCAGCATTCATATGGTAGTAAATGATCTGTACATTTCATTTGACGGAACTTTTGAGCATTTTTATTTTCATTTTCACACTTATTTCGTGCAGACATATCAATTAAAACCCAAAAGTGACACTTTTAGAACTGGAAATGGACATACCTAAGAATCTTAAAAGCCCCTAATAAAAGCATCTTGATAAATTCGTATCAATCATCATCTAAGCTCTATCAATAGCCATTCTAGGAAAATAAGTGCAAAAGAAAATTTTTGCAAAAAAAAAGTACGAAAGTAGACATGTTTAGTGAGCCACTACCTCCTCCGGAATTTAATGCTGAATATGATTGTTGAATTTGATTGTTGAATTCATGTGAGTCTTCCTCAGGTCTCTATCTATAGCCATTCCTGGGAAATAGGTTCTTCAAGAAAATTTTTTGAACAGAAAGCTTAAACAAGAGAAATCCCTCATGCTTAAATCATTGGTTATGAAACACTTTCCAAATGAAATGCAAATTTATTTAAACATCTCTAAAATGCGATACATTCAGTGCTGATATATTTTAAATTATCACAGCAGTACAATAACTTATTATATTTGGAAACTTAAAACTTCATCGACAAAAATGAACTTTTAATCAAATGACGTCATCAAAAGATAAATCGTCCGGCTCTCTATGCAAAAGCAAAGACTATTTCATTCATATCACTTTTATTCCAGATTCCAGAACTAAATAATTTTGTGTGAAAAACATTCAGCAATTCTTATACAACTCATATTACAATCATTGTTTACATTCTACATGCATTAAACGAAGCTTCGTTGTAAAAATAATCAAAGTTTGGTGGTTCTTTAAACTCAAAAATATTGTAATTGCGTTGGTACAAAATATAGATGAACAGAAAATATGCAAAAATAAAGCGGTTTTTGGACGGATGCAAGACTAAATATAAATGGAAAAGAATTTTAAAAATAACGAGTTTTACAGTGTGAAAAAAATATTGATGCCGTACTTTATTTTGAAGTAGGTCACGTGGTCTCTTCATATACTATGGGTTGCTGTTGTTGAGACCCAGACCGTCCGACCTACCAGAAAGGTATAAGGTAACTGTTTGGACGGCCGGGAAGTGCCACCCAATTTAGACCGGAGCCCAGTGGGGGAGGCATCCACAGGGACCGTACTCTCCTTTCCTTACCACCAACCTGTCGGAAGGACTTACGGACCCACATGTTTAACGTGATCGTACTCTGTGTGAACACGCGGCAGTTTTAGCAATGGCGGGAATTGAACCCGGGTCTACCGAGCGTAATTCCCGCGCGATAACCATAGGGCTACCGCTCCCCATATACTATGGGTGTAATTATCATTTTAATTTTTATTTATAAAACTACTGAACATATTTTTCTGAATTCTTTTTATATATTTTATAGATAATTTGACTGTTTCCTAAAATTTTCGAAGCAATTTCTGAATTTTAACTTCTCTTAAAGTGTTTGAAAAATTAGGTCTCATAGGGTTCAATGTATTTCACTTTTTCAACTCGGGTTCAATCCAAACTAATTGGGTGATATTATTTATTTACAGTCCAATATGTCTCACAGACCGTCTCAACAACATTCTAAAATTTCATTTTCATAAAGATATTTTCACAGCAGGTACCGTGAGAACGGACAGCCAGACAAACAGACAGAATGAACAAAGTCATAAACACTTTTCAACTATGTTGGAAAGCGTTCTCTTTCAGAATTTAATGTTTAATACAAATCAAGCATCATATAAGCTCCATCTGTAGCTGTTCCTGAGAATTGGATGTCCCAAGGAAAATTTTTTTCACAGAAACATTAGTATGGCAAAACAATTGCCACCAACAAGTAAAGGACGTGTCTTTACGAACAACCCATAATAAACGGGATCAGAACATACAATTCACTGTGAATAACGATAAGTAAGCATACATACGCTTCAGAAACATTGCATTTACTTCTTCGATACAAGTCTGGTCCAAAAAGCCTAAATGAGCTCAGATTAAGCCGATCAATGAGAAAATGTCTAAATGACAGAAGTAAATATTTTAGCTCTACCTAGTGTGACTAAGGGGATTTTAAGCCAGAAAAAAAGTAGAAAATGAAACCAATAACAAACATTTCAAATAAGAAAAAATAAATAAAATGCAGATTATATTAACCCAACCTGCATAAAAAGAGCGAATTCGAGAAACAAGATTTAGCAATGGCCATGCCATACCTCGGAGAAATAGGGAGTCATACACAAATGATTATCTATATTACTGGATACTTTATCGATATAAAAAAGAAATATCGAAATTGAAAACTGAAGAGTGCATTTGAATAATGTGGGCTGGAGTGAATCAAACCGGTAGCAATTCATCCAACAAGGATTTGCGATCATTGCTAATGCTAATCGCTTTTATTTACAGAATTCTTAATTTTTTTTCCAGTTTAACATCTCTTTCATTGCTATTATATTGGGTTCTGCCATTTAACTATTTTCTGTTTGACCGGCATAATATGCACTGATTTGGGCGTTCTGGTTCAGGTTTTTTGCATTGAAGAAGGGAAGTTTAATGATTTCCAAAACGTACGCATGCTTACTTACATTTAACCACGCTGTATTTTACGTTGTGATTCAGTTTATAACTACATAATATTTTCGGGATGTTTGAGTAGCAGTGCTATTTCTTCGCAAATACTATATTTCGGGAATACGGCATTTTACAATAATATACTGTCCAGCTTTGGAAAGAAGATTGATGAACAAACTTAGACAAAACGATCTATTGTTAGGAGAAAGAATAAAAAGTGTGAAAAATTCAAGCTGTCATTTATTTTTAGCAATTTATCTCACCTCTGGGCTCCATGTATATGCTTGGTAGAAATAAAATCGAATTGTATTGACATTTTTTCGGTATTTTGTTTATATTTGCTTTTTTATTTTGCTTATTTTGTGTATGCTCGTTCAAGATAAATCTTTCCAGTGTTAAAATCTATCTCGTATTTGTAGGCATAATATATTTTGTTACCTTTCATACAAGACACCCATGCAATATCATTGGATTAAATTTGTACCCACATATTACTAACTATTTATGTAATTCGAAATTTTCAATAGTAGAGGAGTCTTATATTAATCCTAGGAGCTAAATGCGTTCTAGTTTTATTAACACTTTACAACATAGTTGAAAAGTGTTTATGACTTTGTTCATTCTCTCTGTCTGTCTGCCGGCCCGTTTGCACGATAACTGCCGTAAAAATGACTTTATCAAAATGAAATTTTAGTATGTTGTTGAGAGGGTCTATGGTACGTATGAAATAAATAATATCCCTCAATTAGTTATATTTGAAAGAACCCTCCTTTTTTTACGAAATAGCCCTCAAAAATTTCATGTATCCACCCTAGCGAATATACTAATTGACCAAATTTCACAATATTTGGTAGATAAGTTACTTGTGGGACACTCTGGTTCTGATTAGATTTTGGTACGATTCGGAAAAGAAAAACCTGCCTTTTTTTACGAAATGGCCCGCAAAAATCTAAAAAAAATAAAGACTACGTATGCTGAAATGTATCAATTAATTTCTTGTTTTATACGCAATTTTTGACGAGGAAATGAATATAACACACTCTATTATACTTTGGGACTAACCGTTCGCAAGATATTTGAGATTTCTTGCATTTTTGTTACGCCGCTATCGGAAAATGTCCAATTACCAAATAAAAACAAAAATTGAATTAAAAATGCAAATTTAGTGTTATTTGGTGCAATTAAACGTAATTTAATGGAATATTAAAGAAATAAAGAAAATATGAATTTAAGTCTGCAGGGAAAATCATGTGCTGCTCACATCAGATTTTTTTGATTGGATGGGTGTCAAGATTTTGCAGATCGTTCAAAATTTTACTTCAATACTGTATAATTTAAAAGCTAAATCGAATTTCAAAAACATCGCTCCGAGTTGTCTTGGGACCTGTGCGAAGTATGTTTGTTCTCAATTTTGCAACTGTGCTTAAACCCACATGTTTTTCTACGCTGTACACAGACAGACTTAGATGCACTCTTTTGTACTTTTCCTACAATACATTGTAATGTATGGGTAAAGTATTGGATTCGTATCAAAAATCGCAACTCGAGTTTTCGGCAGATCGACATGTTTTGGGTTCTCTAGAATACGAAAAATCTATTTTTAGCGTGACATCTATGTGTATGCATCTCTGTGTGTGTATGTGCTGGCGCGCATCTGTCTGTGCAATGTATGTATCCACTTTCACTCAAAACTAATTGATGACATTTCATAATATTTTATAGACAATTTATTTGTGGATTACCCTGATACTTATTATATTTTGGTATGATTCGTAAAAATATCTGCCGTTTTCACGAAATATTCCGTCAAAATCTAAAGTAAAAGACTACATATGCTGAACTCTATCTGTGCTGCACAAAACAAAATAATACTTAAACTTGGAATTTTATATCATTATTTTCAACATATATTAACATGGCCGTAAAATCGTACATAGTGAAACTCATTATTAAATTATACACTACGCTGTTTGCCGCTAATAATCCTCCAATTATTTATCTTTCGCGCGAGTTCTGTAAACGATTATTAATTAATATAATGCTAAATTGGTTGCACCATTTTAACTTTAACAATAAAAGATTTATTAACAACATAACATACTTATTAAATTCATTGCACATTTATTCATATCATTTCGGCGGAGAGAGACAATGTGAGACCATTATTAAAAATACCTAAAATGCATTTAAGACCTGGTATTATTTGAGGGACACATACCTTCAAGGACGTGTTGGATTTAATATCGAACACTTCTGGACTAACTTTACTCAGGACTTTGTCGTTTCCATTCTGCAATTGTCGTGTAGAAGTTATCGTGAATTTCGATATCACCTCCGGTAGAAATCATGCTGCAGTCTCTCTGTCGAAATCGTTCTCTATATGTATCGTACTTATGTCATTCTCTTAGTCTACATATCTAGTCGTTCTTTCTTAAGCGTCGTGCTGTAAGTCTGTTCTGGTCTCACAGTATCCATTAATGCTTGTTTTATAAGTAATTTTTGACGATGAAAATAATAAATCCAATCCCATTACTCTAGAACAAACCGTTCTCGAGATATTATAACTTTTTCTCAATTTTGCCATACCGTCTTTAAAAGTACTTCCAGTTACAAAATGAAAAGGGGAATTGAATAAAAAGTGCAAACTCAGTGTCGTTTCAAATAATTATGCTTGTTATTTTGTGCAATTAAACTCAATTTAATGGATTATGAAATAAAGAGAAAATTAATTTGAGTCTGTAGGGAAAGTCATGTACTACCCACATAATATTTTTATTATTTAGCATTAGAAAGAAAAATATATGTTTATTAAAATTTTAAATAATTAGAAACCGATTGAAGTTGCCATTTATGTGGTAAAACGAGCTATTCTTGATGTATTATATATATTCTAATGTTTTTATCTGACACAAGGAGGCTGCCAATCTCCTAAAATCGATAATATCCAGATTGTTATTTTATTAGTTTAAAATTTTAAAGTGAATATTCATAAACTATTTTATAATTATCTTTAATATTTTTTACTATTCTTTAATATTCACATTGATTAGTTGTATTTTTACTGTCAGTCAAATATGCGATGAATGTCACTCAAATAATTTATATTCCTAACTAGCCGCCTTTGGCGACCAGCCTGTTCGCTACCCTTGAAAATTCTGACCGTGGCAAATTGTAACCGTGGCACACTCGCTGGCGCGACCTTACCAGAAGGTGTAAGGTAACTGTTTGGACGGCCAGGAAGTGCCACCCAATTTAGACCGGAACTCAGTGGGGGAGACATCCACAGGGACCGTACCCTCCTTCCCTTACCACCAACCTTTCGGAAGGACTTACGATCCCACATGTTTAACGTGATCGTACTCCGCGTGAACGCGGCTGCAGTTTTGGCAGTGGCGGGAATCGAACCCGGGCCTACCCAGTGAAATTCCCGCGCGCTAACCACTGGTGTACTTCGCCCTCCGCGACATTTTCCATAACTTTCTTTTTATTCACCGAATTTAGACCGGACCCTCCTTCCCCTACCACAAACCTCTCGGAAGGACTTGCAGTCCCACACGTTTAACGTGATCGTACTCCGCGTGAACACGGCTGCAGTTTTGGCAATGGCGGGAATCGAACCCGGGCCTACCGAGTGAAATTCCCGCGCGCTAACCACTGGGCTACCGTGCCATCCGCGACAATCTCCATAACTTTATTTTTATTCGGCAATTTTGGGAATCGAACCCGGGCCTACCAAGTGCAAATCCCGCGCACTAACCACTGGGGTACTTCACCCTCCGCGATATTCTTCATAACTTTCTTTTTATTCACCCAATTTAGACCGGAACCAAGTGGGAGAAGCATCCACAGGGACCGTACCCTTCTTCCCCTACCACCAACCTCTCGGAAGGACTTACAGACCCACATGTTTAACGTGATCGTACTCCGCGTAAACACGGCGGCAATTTTGGGAATCGAACCCGGGCCTACCGAGTGCAATTTCCGCGCGCTAACCATTGGGCTACTTTGCCCTACGCGACAATCTCCATAACTTTCTTTTTATTCATCAAATTTAGACCGTACCCTCCTTCCCCTACCACCAACTTCTCGGAAGGACTCACGGACCCACATGTTTAACGTGCTCGTACTCCGCGTAAACACGGCGGCAATTTTGGGAATCGAACCCGGGCCTGGTAACTGGTTGGACGGCCAGGATGTGCCATCCAATTTAGACCGGAACCCAGTGGGGGAGGCATCCACAGGGAACGTACCCTCCTTCCCCTACCACCAACCTCTCGGAAAAACATACGGACCCATATGTTTAACGTGATCGTACTCCATGTCAGTGGCGGAAATCGAACCCGGGCCTACCGCGTGCAATTCCCGCGCGCTAACCACTGGGCTACTTCGCCCTCCGCGACAATCTCCATAACTTTCTTTTTATTCACCCAATTTAGACCGTACCTTCCTTCCCCTACCACCAACCTCTCGGAAGGACTCACGAACCCACATGTTTAACGTGATCGTACTCTGCGTGAACGTGGCGTAAGTTTTGGCAGTGGCGGGAATCGAACCCGGGCCTACTGAGTGCAATTCCCGCGCGCTAACCACTGGGCTGCCGCGCCCTCCGCGACAATCTCCATAACTTTCTACATATTCACCCAGTTTAGACGGGAACCCAGTGGGGGAGGCATCCACAGGGGCCGTATCCTCCTTCCCCTACCACCAACCTCTCGGAAGGACTTACGGACCCACATATTTAACGTGATCGTATTCCACGTAAACACGGCGGCAGTTTTGGCAGTGGCGGGAATCGAACCCGGGCCTACCGCTAACTTCCCGCGCGCTAATTTGCAATTTAAAATGACCATATGCTTAATTCCATCATCCTCATTCCATTGTTTCATTGTTCCATCATTTAAAATATCCATAAAATTAAAATATCCATTTAAAATATCCAAAAGTTAAAATATACATTTAAAAAATCCAGATCGTCCCATCATTTAAAATATAAATATAATAATTTATATAGAGCAAAGGCGCTCTATTTAGAACCGTGACGTCACCTCCACCTTGACGTCCCCACCCACCACCTTCCCTGCTTCAGCGAGGGAGAAACGAGCGGAACGGCGAGAAATTTAAAATCATGACGTCTTTAAAATTGCGATTCTGAAGGCAATTTTCATTATTTCTGGACCAGATTAGACTTGTAAGAATGCCAGATGTTTGACCTTTCTGAAAATGTAAATTATTAGTCGAAATTATGAGTACTTTTCACGATGCGAGAATTTAAAAACCAAAAATCGTTTTCTTGAGCAAAAAGTGACTTTTGTTTTAAAATCTTTAAAAAATATTAGAAATCGAAATTCAGATTTGAAATTGATATATTTTTACTCGCAATTGTCTGCTCTTTCCGATGGTGTGAGTTGTTTTTTTCTACGACGTCTGGATCGTGGAGAAAAAAGGGCAAAAAGGGCAAAAAAAGGTCGAAATCGCATAAAACATTAAATAAATAAAAAAATAATTAGAATTTTGAAAATCGGTTTTCACGTGTCCCCTTCCCTCCCCCCCGGGTCTCCGATTGCCAAATTTCGTAGCTCTCCGATGCGCGGTCGCGAAACGTATAGTGTATAAGACAGACAGACAGACGCACACACACACACACACACAGACATTGCCTTTTATTATTTAAGATGTATTTTCTATCATATGAAAATATTACAATTTTATCAGTATTAGGCAAAATTATAGAAATATATTTTATGATAGATCGTGTCTTTACGAAAACTTATTTTCTGTATCGTCATACGATACTTTTAAAATGAATTTCAAGTATAATTTTGTTACTTAAATGATCCCTATTATCATGTCAATTAGATGGGAAAATTACCTCTAATTGTCTAATTATATCCTACTTAAACATTGATGTCAGTATAAAAATTTAGCTCTATACTCTGAAAATTGAATTTAACTATTTTCTGGGCTTCTTTATCGATAATATTGTTCTGTAGTAGATCGTTTTCGTTATATTTTTCGATGTTTGAAGGATCCATAACGTTAATTATTTTATTTTTTTAACGATAATGAAACACATCATCATTATAGATCTTGACACCTTCAGGACATTTGATTACTGAAAAATTAATACCCTTTAGCATTTTTTACTTTTTCTACATGCATGGTACGGCGTATCAAAAAAGTTTTGTAACGAGGTCGAAAATTCGAAGTAGAACGTTTCAAGTATTCGAAGTGATGCTTGTGTGTGTGTGAGAGAGAGAGAGAGAGAGAGAGAGAGAGAGAGAGCAGAGAGTGCAGAGAGAAACTGCGATATCTCACGAACGAATGGAGATACTGGACGTAATTTGGTACATACTGGAGTCGGTAAATAGAAACTTATTGATTTTAATCAGAATCAAATATGGGGAATGCTCCTCAATTTTTGAAAGAAATATAAGAAAATCATTAAAACATTAAGACCTTCAATACTGTACTATAATACTATGTTGATTTGTATGAACTATGCTAACTTTCGTTAATATACAAGGTTCCAAGGAAATTCTTTAAACACCCCAATGAATTTGTAAGGAAAGTTCTATAAGTGTATATCTATAATATGTCTATCGATAGTATGTCTATTAATAGTAAAGTAATCATGCCGGATCCAGAAAAAGTGACTGCAGACCCTATAGTGCACAATTTAAAAAGCTAGGATAACCAATTTGGCAACAAAGCGAAATATATGACAAAAACCAATTGCATAGTTGTACAGCATTTTCTAATTTGTAGGCATGGAAACCAGGAACGAATAAAAGGCGTAAATGGAGGGCTATTAATATCTGTCAAATAGTCGTGCACCATGGTCTGTGACATATTGACGTCTGAAATTATTGTCAAAATACTAGTAATGTTCATTCTCAAATTCAAATGGACGTTGTTGCTAATTGAATGCATTGTGAGTAGGCTGGAAACTAGATTCCTGCACATGTAGGTGTTATTTATTTAGAATTCCTGAATATATCAACCATTCGACAATAACCATATTGTATCAAATATATGCCTCCTCAAATTTATTATCGATTCCTAATAAATATACCATGATCTATATCTTTGTAATTGGTATGTTTCGTGTATTTAGCTTTATTGACGAATTCGTTATCCTAACATTTGAAATAATCAACTAGAAGCGAAACCCTTTCGGGACGGCGGCATTCCGAAAGTAACTTGGCCCGTAGGACGAAGCTCTTCGCTTCCGAACTTTTCCCAAAGGACGGCTAATTTTTTTCGCTAAGCCTAACTCTCGAAATAAATTCATTAAAAATCACTTCTTCAACACAGAGATCTACTTTTTTCAGGAATAATAGAAATACTTATTTTCTGTTTGATGTATATTTTTCACACACAATGCAAAATACTCTTATCACAATGCAAAATACTCGTTAGTTACTTTTACTATGAATTCTACTATTCATCATCGAAAAATATGCTAAAAAATTAATTTCCTTATCTAAATTAGGCGGCATAATATTGTGATTGATTCCAAGTATGCTAAAAAACTCAAAAGAATTAAAATCTTTCACATCTCCTGTCCAAAAACATAATTCGCAGACACAGCTACTGAAGCTGGTGGCGTTGTAATAATAGTACGCTCAGAATCTGAAGAATCATTTGCATTTTCATATTCGTCTTCAGAAATATCACAGCTCCACGAATCTTTACTATCTGCATCACTTTCATTACTGCCCAGTTCGCTTATCATACGAGTATATTCTTCCCCAGAAAAAAAAAACGTTCTGGCCCAACCATTCTCTGATCCGAAAACACCTAATAATTTCACTGCCGCACATTCCTTTAAAACCCAAACAAAAAAAATACTATCTTACATTCCTATAATAAACCAAAGAAATCATTAAGCTAATCAAAACGAGACCCGAAACTCAGTTATAAAACTGTAGATGCTGCAAGAAGTGCTCTGTTTGTTTATATTACAAAACCATGTTTCACTGCTCCAGATAGAGAAATAATTTATTGGATCCACTCCTAACCAAGGTAAAGTATCTGCAAAATACATTGGAGTTGTTCGCATGGGCATTTAATGCCATCTAGTAGACAAATAAATTCAAATAAAAACGTTCCATATGAAAACGGGCTCACGTGGCCGTTGTCTTTAAGGGTAAAATTTTCCGAACGCGACTACGTGACCGTCGTCCTTGAATGCAAGTTCGCAGCCGACGAAAGGGTTAACTCATTTTTATTCGTTAGAAATGGTCACTTTACAATAGACAGACCTTGTGTGTACACTCATGAGTGATCTAATAGATATATAAAAACAGATGCAACTAGCGTCTACACTTTGTCAGAAATTACGAGTGTTCGGTTCAGTTTAATAATAGCTGTGCGGTCGAGTTAGAAATCCAATTCTATAGTTCACTCATGCATAAAGTCACAAAGTATATTCAATGTATAAAAATTCGTGAATAAATCCACATCGTGCCGAAAACCAAAGATTGAAAACATCTTAAAACTCGTTTTTGTCGTTGAATAGGAGTTGTTTTGACACTTGGCCATCCATGATAAATGGGGTAGAAGGTTAGAATTATTCTTGTAGTGTCCGAATACAGGTTTGGTGTCACCGTACCCAAATAGATTTAAAAAAATTGGTTCGCTTCAAATCCTTATGAAAAATGAAAAATCACGTTCAGTTGTTGACATAAGAAATAAAAAAGGAGAATTTCAAACATCGATCCAATTTCTTGTGGATTTCGAAGGGACATTTTTCTGTGATTCCATGTAATAAAAAGACTGCCCTTTAAATTTATGAATTAAAAAGATTTCCTTACCTTTAATGAGATTTCGGTTTAATGCAGCATCTAATCGGAAAGCTACCTGAACACGCAGTCTGAGCCATTTTATGATTTTCCTTTTGGGACTTTGCATAAATGTGTGTTAAAGGTTGTTACTTTTTACTTCTTGAGGGTGATTTAACCTGCTGGATTTCAGATGAAATGGATATCGTCGAAATTGGTTCGGTTGATATCATATTTGTATTAATTTTGTCATTTTGTTGAATTGTACTACTTGAAATGAGGGGCGAAAATAAGAAGTTTTTATCTCCGGCTTTACTTGACCTTTACCTGGCGAAGACCCAGACCACAAGACCAACCCTAGGGTTTACGCTAGCTATATGTGTGGCCGGGAAGGGGCCTTTACATGTTGTTGTTGTTGAAACCCAGACCGTCCGACCTACCAGAAAGGTGTAAGGTAACTGTTTGGACGGTCGGGAAGTGCCACCCAATTTAGACCGGAACCCAGTGGGGGAGGCATCCACAGGGACCGTACCCTCCTTCCCCTACCACCAACCTCTCGGAAGGACTTTCGGACCCACATGTTTAACGTGATCGTACTCCGCATGAACACGGCGGCAGTTTTGGCAGCGGCTGGAATCGAACCCGGGCCTACCGAGTGCAACTTATAGATTTTCATACAAGAATTATGTTGAGTGTTTTAGGAAAGAAAGTATTTATGAAGTAAAATACGAAATAATGAAAGATGTATATTCTTAAAACATAAAACGGAATGTTACAATATAGCCATTGATTGTGAAATAGAAAAAATTGCATCTGTGAATTCATATGTAATTATCTTTGTAACTAAAATAATAAAAATATGTATTTAAAATTAATATTTTTACAAAAAAATATTTTATACATCGTATTTTGCATTTTAAAATCTTAACAAATAGATGCTTCTAGACATTTTTAGTATAAATAATAGTTTGACAAAACCAATTCTACCAATTAAAGATTTTAATCAGGTTAAACAGAACACGAACAAAACAGGTGAAACAAAACATTAAATTAGATAAAATTTAGGTGCAAAAATATTAAATTAGGTTTATGTTTTAAATAAATTTTGTGGGTTAAATTATTAATCGTAATTAAAATGATCTTGAATCATAACATTTGTGCATTGCTATCATGGCCGCAAAACCCACAATTACTTCTTTGCACGAGTTCCTTAACATAATCATTAAATCAAAACACTGCACATTAAAATCCACATTTTAACCCTTAAAATAAATTATTTATTGACACCTCTATAGTATTATGATTAAAATTACATGAATTTATTAACAAAAGCTTAAGGAGGAGAAAAGCACCGTGTGCGACCAGGTCTTTGAATTTCATTCCAAAGATAAAAAATTGACCTAATATACATGAAGACTGGCACATACCCCTGCATTTCGGGTCTGTAGCTCATCATGACTGTCATCTTTTCCTGACATTTGGAGTCAGACTTCTTCTTTTTCCACAATATTCTCAATACTCAAATTAATAACGATTCTCTCTAAATAACACTGCTTGAAATCACGACCCTCTCTCTTCAAATCTTGAATAATCATTTTAATAGATTCGTTCACTTTCCTCCTTGCAACCGAATTATTTTGCCTGGGGTTCAGATGCGCCCTCCTTGATCTCATTGGATGCTCCTCAGTGCGATGTCGTATCTTTACATTATTGCCTCTTTGAGTTTCCAATGTTTGGTTTAAGTCTTAGTCCTTGGATATTTTGCCCCAAACACACCTGCAATTTGTGTGACTTGTATTTATTGGGGTCATATCTTTCCGGTCCAAGACTGTCATAAAACGGTGACTAATCATTTGAGTATTGAAAATGTTATAGAAAAAGACGAAATGTGACTCCAAATATCAGAAAATGAATCGGGAAAGGTGACAGTCATGCTGAGCTACAGACCCGAAATACAGAGGTATGTGCCAGTCATCATGTATGTTAGGTCCATTTTTGATCTTTGGAATAAGATTCAAAAGACCTGACCTCACACTTTCATATCTCAATAAATTTTGCTTGCAATAGAATCGAACATTTTTAGTTTCATATGCTAATGTATGACTAAAATTTTGCTAATTAAAACTTCGGGGTATATAAAAAGTGAGATTTCAAATATTTTAGAAAAATGTATTTTTTTTATTTAGTACTGTTATACCATAAATTGTTACCTCATTTGAAACATTTTTGTAATTATAAGTATATGTCTACGACTAGTGGTTGCAGAAATAAAGCTAGTTAACAGCCTTTACTTGATACCCTGTATATAATTTCCTTATGAATATGTTAAAATATACAAGACATTCTAGCGTATACATTAGCTGTGCGGTCGAGTTAGAATATCAATTCTATAGTTCACATAATAATGTCACAGAGCAATTTCTCTGTATAAAAATTCATAATAAATACGCATCGTTTCAAAAACGAGATTTTGAAAACATCTTAAGCTCGTTTCTGTCATTCTATAGGAGTTGTTTTGACACTTGGCCATCCATGATATATGGGGTAGAAGGTTAAAATTAAGCGTGTAGCGCCCGAATACCGATTTGCTAACATCGTACTCAAATAGATTTTGAAAAATAGTCCGCTTCAAATCCTTATGAAAAATAAAAAATCACGTCCAGTTGTTGACATAAGAAATAAAAAGGAGAACTTCGTGTATCGATCCTATTTCTTGCGGATTTCGAAGGAACATTTCTTCTTGTTTTCGGATAATAAAAAAGGCTGGCCTTTAAATTTATGAATTTAAAGAAGTTTACTTGCCCTTAATGGGATTTTGGTTTAATACAGTCTCGAATTGGAGCGCTATCAGCAAACAATCTAGACAATTTTATGACCTTCTTTTTAGGACTTTGCATGAATTTGCGATAAAAGTTGTTACTTTTTACTTCTTCAGGGTGATTAAACCTACTGGGCTCCCGATAAAATGGATATTGTCGAAATTGGTCCGGTCGATATCTGGTCGGTTTGCATTTATTTTATCCTTCAGTTAAATAGTATCACTTGAAATGAGGAAAAAAATAAAATAAGAAATTTTATCTTCGTCTTGTTCCTACTAGAACATTTACATGCGTGAAGTTATCGTTTGTCATACAAGAAAAAAATAAAAAGGGTTTAAGGAAAGTAATTAATTCTGGAGTACAAAACAACATAGAAGACGTTAGCTTAAAATGAAAAAAATGTGAAAATATGGATTGAATTTAATGCAGTTAAATTTATGTTCAAAAATAATTGTTTTTGTTTATTCTTGAACTATAAAATAAAAAAATATAAAATTGCCATTGATTTTACGATTGCTTCAAATTGAATCTATAAATACAAATATTATTATATTTCTAATTTAATTAAAAAATCATATTTAAAAAATAATTATACTATTCATCGTTTTCTGCATTTATAAAACTTTATACTTTTGTTTCTTTGTTATTTCTACTGATATAGTTTTGTTGATCATGTTTATATATTAGGTAAGACTCGAAAGTTTTAAACCCTTTCTTAAATACTTATATTTATCAGATTTCTGCAAAGGACAGAATTTCAAATAGGTTAGGTTTTAATTATATATATGTATATTTTGACATTCGTATAGCTTTATATAATCAATAAATATACATTTTAAATATTTAATCATTGTGAAAGACTTTAATGAAATGTCACAATAAAATATCCCAGATTTATAAAGATAAGCAAATTAAGATTCTAACTCTGGTTATGTTACAACACATATTTTCTTACGACTCACTTCTTTAACTTTTTCCAAACCAAAAAATTCAGTTAGAAGAAAATAGTTCTTTTTTTATATGCATATAGACTTTAAAGTACAACGGCTGCCATGGAATTTTTTTGTCAAAAATCGGCTGATGAAAATGGACATTAGAGGATGCAAAGCTTGTTAAAAATTATTAAAAAACGGTTCATTGTATAATATAACTAGCAGCATACCCGTTCTTCGTACGGAGTATATAATATAAATAAACTTAAAATTCACAATCATGTGCAAATTCCTATAGTATACTTAATGGCATTTTTAATCAAAATATTCTGTTAAAATATTTAGCATAATGCTCCTAAAAAGAAGTTAAGGAATGGCTGTTCTCGTTATTCAAAATTATCTTCACGGGTAGATCTGAAGAATAAAATATCCTCGCCTTTTTTGTAAGCAAATTTATAAAAAGTATGGAATTGGATCAATATATGCAAAATAATAGCGTATTGTATGGGACCCGTACCACTTATATACGCGAATATTAGAAGATATAACCTGTATTAGTAGATTACATATATAAATTGAAAATATCAATAAATCCGTAATCTTTAAACCAGTAGGCAGTAATTAATTCCAATATGTGCCCAAATGAAAGTGCTAAAATTATATGGGAAGATAAACTCGTACTACTTATAATATCATAGATTAGAAGATATGTCCTAGTGTTCGTAAAAGATTACCCGTATTATATTTAGTTTGAAAAATTGTTGCCAATATATAAAACATATTACTTAATAAATTAAAAATATCAATAATCCCCATGATCTTCATACCGGAAGGCTTGATTCCAATATATGGCAATATACATGTACTACTTTTATTCTCTTACATTAGAAGATACAGTATTGTGGCAATTAATTGAGAAATGCAGTTTTTTAAATAAAATTCAGTTTTATTCAAGTTTCCTATGGATACATTTTAAACTAATAAGTGATATGACCTCTCCGAGACTTTATAACATCACAGACACGTTTCGGCATGGAATGAACTAGACTAGCACATGTAGTTTTAATTTCAACGTCTCTGAACTACATGTCAATAACGGCCGAAATTAGCTTGTCCATCGTCGTACAGTCAAATTTGTGAAGCCGTTTTTTGACAATAGCCCACAAATTTTCTATGGGATTCAAGTCTGGTGAATTCCCGGGCCAATCCAGTACGGTAATATTTTTTTTTGAGCAGAAATTTTTGATTCACTTCGAAGTGTGACATGGCGCGCTGTCTTGTTGGAAAACGCAATCTCCGTTCGGCCACAGTTTAGCAATATTTGGAAGCACTTTTCGGGTCAATATGACTTCGTAACTGGCACTGTTCATCATTCCCTCTACGGGAACAAGAGATTCTGTCCCCAAAACGCTGAAACAACCCCAAAACATATTTTTGGGCGGATGCTTGGGTGCTTGATTGATGTGGTGCTGATTGAGAGGTTCTCCTTGGCTCCTTCTCACGAACATAGATCTAAATCCCTGAACCACAAAATGTGTTTCGTCAGAAAAGAGAACTTTCTCCCAGTCCTTCTCAGTCCATGTTTTGTATTTCCGTGCCCATTCCAACCTTTTTTTCTTCATGCGAAGCGTCAGAAGCTGCTTCTTGTACGGTCGACGTGCTCTTCGTCCGCGTTCTAACAGCCTGTATCGCACTGTTGAAGGTGCAATATCAACACCAGCTGCCACCATGGACTTAGACAGGTCAAAACTGGTTAATCGAGGAATTTTAACACTCATTTGATGTAAAGTTTTGTCGTCACGAGTCGAAGTTGATCTTTTTCGGCCGCATCTTCCAGAGCGGTTGGTTCCAGCATTTCCTGTTTCCCGAAACCGCTTCCAGATCCTCCCGACATAGAAGTGTGTTCTCTAAGCGCAATCACTTTAGCACGTGTTTCCGCGCTGATATCCATGACGCTAATGAGCCCCGCAACAACTGAGAAACTACCACTGCGGAACATCTGCCACCTGGCGGAGGAATTTGAACACCTGCTACTTACCAGGTGCATACGAATACCTGCTACTTTGATAATAACTGCAATTTGAACTCAGCTAATTTGGAGTGCTTCTTCCTAAGCTTATGTGTGATAAAACGAAAAAAATGACATTTCTCAATTAATTGCCACAATACTGTATACCCGTGCATTTGCAGAAGATTACTCGTACAACGTACAATATATGAGTTTCAACCATTTTTGCCGCAATAAAACAATGCCATAAGAAATTGAAAATATCAATAATCTCTGAATCAATAATCCCCGAAAACATCAGTAATAATAATGTTTAAACATGAAGATCGTAATTGATATTATCCAGGCAAAAATACGATGGCAATGAAATTTATTTTATATACATATCTTCATCATTAAAATCGGAAAAGATTTAATAAAAATCTTCTTCCTCATAAACACATTAAATTTAAATCCGTTGTTAAGCGACATGTTATGATTTCAAATAAATTGGTAGTCAAAATATCGTCTGAATATCTCTAATGAAGGTTTGGCGACATTTTAAAAAATCGCCAAATTTATCGCCAAGTGAGACTGTAGAACTGACAGTCCCACTTGGCGATAAATTGACGAACCATCATCAAAATATTATCCCCTAAAAAAACACAATTTCGTTTATTTAGGGCAATTTATCAATTTCAAAATATTTTTATGGATTTATAAATATTTTTATCAATTTGGTGACATATTAAAAATTCGCTAAATGGGTTACTAAGTAGGGCGATTGGACTGACAGACAAATGTTAACGAAACTCCATTTCAGTACTTTCTTTTAGCAGAACAAAATAAAATTCATTGATTTACGTCATTTTTATCAATTTGGGGACATTTCAATCAATTTGGCAACTTTTAAGAAATTTGCCAAGTTAGCGATATTTAGCCAAATTCGTAGCTCTAAATACGCAGATCTGAATAAAATATCGCGATCCAGTTTGTATATACTAAATGAAAACACTAAAATATTATTAGAAGATATACCCATTCTACTATTTTTCTGTTTAAACAATTGGATAAATGAATTTATTGGGTAAACAGAATATGAGTTTATTAGCTAAACACAATATATAAGCTTAAAACCTCTTTGCTAAAATACATGAAAGTGATGTATGCAGTTCGCAATTAATATAATTAAAAAAAATCAAACCGTTCATTTATAAGATATATTTTAATATCCATTTATATATTATTCAAATCGAAAAAATAATAATAATCATTAACAAACACATTTAATTCCATTCCTTTGCCGAGCAACATGATATAAGATAGAATCTTCCTCATAAAATGCGAAATTAAATAACCATTTTAATTTCTTTATACTTCTATAATCGTTGAGTAAAAGCTTGTGAAATATAAAACATGGAGGTAGATTTTTCCATTTAAATTCATGTTTCAAACAATTCATGCTTTCAGATAGTGACTATTTAATGCAAAAATCCTGCATCAAACTCAAAAATAAAGTTTTAATTCCCTTTGACGCTTTAAACAAACGATTTTTATCCTTTCCGTTTGGATAAACCACGGAGTTGGAGAGTAGAACTCCTATAAAAAAAGTTCGGTTTTTCATTAATATCTCGACAACCCCTGGTCTTAGAAACTCGAAACTTGGGCAAAATTTATGGGGGCTATTTCAAGGCCACCCACAAAATTTGATTAAATTTGGTTCAGCCGTTCTCTCGTGATGATGAGACAAAAGAAAGTTTCGTTTTTTACTAATATCTCGAGAACCACTGGATGTAGAAATTCCAACCATAGACTAAATTTTATGAGGGGCTATTTCTAGGCTACCCACAAAATTTCATCAAATTCGGTTCAGCCGTTCTGCCGTGATGATGGGACAAACAGACAGACAGACAGACAGACAGATTTTCAATTTTATTTATATAGACTAGCAGCATACCCGTCCTTCGTACGGAGTATATAATATAAAAAAACTTATAATTCGCAATCATGTGCAAATTCTGATAAAATATTAAATTTATTGCTCATAAAGAGAAGTTTAAGAATATCTGTTCTCATTATGCAAAATTATCTTCACGGGCAAATCTGAAGAATAAAATATCCTGGCCCCTTTTGTAAACAAATTCACACACAAAAAAAAGAATTGAATCAATATATGCAACCACGTACTACTTATATTGTCGCAAATTAGAAAATATGCCAGTGTGTTAGTAGAAGCTTAAACATATTGTAATATGAGTCTTAAAAATATTTACCAAAATAAAAAAGATGACGTAATAAATTGAAAGTATCAAAAATCCCCGTAATCTTAATAACAGAAGGTCGTAATTGAATCCAATATATTCCAATATATATAAAAATTTTGCCAATATACCTGTACTACTTATATTGTCGTAGATTAGAAGATATACCCGTGCATTTGTAGAAGATTACTTGTACAACGTACTATATATGAGTTTCAACAATTTTCGTCATAATGAAACAATGGCATAATAATTTGAAAATATCAATAATTCCTGAATCAACTGTCCCCGAAATATCAATAATAATGATGTTTAAACCTGAAGACCGCAATTGATATTATCCAGTCAAAAATGCAATGTCAATGAAATTTATTTTATATACATATCTTTATTATTCAAATCGGAAAAGATTTAATTAAAATCGTATGCCACGTAACACATTGGATTTACATCCATTGCTAAACGACATGATATCAGTTGCTTCAAATAAATTGATGGAAATCATATCGTCTGAATAATGCTATCTCCATGAAAGGTTTGGCGATATTTTCTTCAATTTAGCGATAACTTAAAAAATCGCCAAATTTATCGCCAAGTGGGATTGTAAAACTGATAGTCCCATTTTGCGACAAATTGACGAAACATCATCATAATATTATCCCCTAACAAAACACAATTAATTTCATTTATTAAGCGCAATTTTATCAATTTCATGACATTTTTATAGATTCACAAACATTTTTATCAACTTGGCGATATTTTAAAAATTCGATAAATGTGCTACTAAGTAGGATGGATAGACTGAC
The DNA here is from genome assembly GCA_951213105.1 of Amaurobius ferox. Lineage (NCBI taxonomy): Eukaryota > Metazoa > Arthropoda > Arachnida > Araneae > Amaurobiidae > Amaurobius > Amaurobius ferox. Next base: position 71,064,136 of record OX578133.1, on the reverse strand, counting down.
CCACAAATGCTACCGAAACATCATTTCAGTACTGTCTTCTAAAAAAACTAATTTAATTTCTTTGATTTGCGTCGTTTTTTACAATTTGGCGATATTTCCGTCAATTTGGCAAAGTTTAAGAAAAGTTGCCAAGTTAGCGATATTCCGCCAAATTCGTAGCTCTGAAATTGCAGATCTGAAGAATAAAACATCCTGATCCCGTTTGTATATACTAAATGCAAACACTAAAATTGTATTAGAAGATATACACTTTCTACTCTTTTTCTGTTTCAACAATCGGATAAATGAGTTTATTGGTAAACACAATATGAGTTTATTAGCTAAACACAATATAAAAGCTTAAAAACTCTTTGTCAAATGAAAGCGATTTACGCAGTCCGTAATTAATATAATTAAAAGAAAAATCAAACCGTTCATTTACAAAATATATTTATACATCTATTTATTTATTATTCAAATAGAAAAAATAATAACAAATATTAAGAAACACATTTAATTTAATTGCGTTGCTGAGCAACATAATATAATAAAGAATCTTCCTCATAAACTGCGAAATTAAATGATCATTTTGATCTCTTCCCCATAAAATGCAAAAATAATAACCATTTTGATTTCTTTATACTTTCCATTGTTTAGTAAATGCTTGACCATGGAGTTAGATTTTCCATTAAAATTCATGTTTCAAACAATTCATTCTTTCAGATAGTGACTAATTAATGCAAAAATCCTGCACTAAGCTCAGAAGAAATGAAGTTTTAATTCACATTGACGTTTTAAACAAACGATTTTCATCCTTTCCGTTTGGATAAACCACGGAGTTAGAGAGTGGATCTCCTAGGATAAAGTTCCGTTTTTCATTAATATCTCGACAACCCTTGGTATTAGAAACTCGAAACTTGGGCAAAATTTATGGGGGGCTATTTCACAAAATTTCATTAAATTCGATTCAGCCGTTCACTCGTGATGATGAGACAAACGAAACATTCGTTTTTCACTAATATCTCGAGAACCACTGGATATGGAAACTCCAAACATAGACTAAATTTTAAGCGGGGCTATTTTTAGGCTACCCACAAAATTTCATCAAATTCGGTTCAGCCGTTCTCCCGTGATGATGGGACAAACAGACAGACAGACAGATTTTCAATTTTATTTATATAGATATAATATTTCTGATCTATCCTTTTGGGAAGGTTTTCAAAGATAGTAAATATGTATTGCACAAGAAGCGTCATTTTATGGGATCAAGTTTCATTTTCCCTCCAATAATGACTTTTATATACTTACTAGCAGCATACCCGTTCTTCGTACGGAGTATATAATATAAAGAAACTTGAAATTCATAATCATGCCCAAATTCTTATAGTATACTAAATGACATGTTTAATCAAAAGTATTCTGTTAAAATATTTAATATAATGCTCCTAAAAAGAAGTTTAAGAATCTCTGTTCTCGCTATATAAAATTATCTTCATGGACATATCTGAAGAATAAAACATCTTGGACCCCTTATGTAAGCAAATATAAAAAAAAATATGGAATTGAATCAATATATGCAAAATAAAAGCGTTAAAATTGTATGGGACCCGTACTAATTATATACGCGAATATTAGAAAATATAACCTGTATTAGTAGATTACATGTATAAATTGAAAATACCAATAAACCCGTAATCTTTAAATCTGAAGACAGTCATTTATTCCAATATATGTCAAAATTAAAGTGCTAAAATTATATGGGAAGATATACACGTACTACTTATAATGTCCGATTATTAGTAGAAGATTACCCGTTTTGCAATATGAGTCTCAAATGTTTTTTGGTAAAATACAACAGACGACGTAATAAATTGAATATATAATTAATCCCCTTAATCTTCATACCAGAAGACTGTACTTGATTCCAATATATATGCCAATATATGTCAAAATATATGCCAATATACCTGTACTACTTATATTCTCGTAGGTTAGAAGATATACCCGTGCATTCCTAGAAGATTACTCGTACAACGTACAATATGCGTGTGTCAGCAATTTTTGCCGCAATAAAACAATGGCGTAATAACTTAAAAATATCAATAATCCCTGAATCAATAATTCCGGAAAATATCAATAATAATAATGTTTAAACCTGAAGAGTATAATTGATATTATCCAGTCCAAAATGAAATGGCAATGAAATTTATTAACACTTTACAACAAAGTTGAAAAGTGTTTATGACTTTGTTCATTCTGTCTGTCTGTCTGTCTGTCTGTCTGTCTGTCTGTCTGTCTGTCCGTTAGCACGATAACTGCCGTAAAAATGACTTAATCAAAATGAAATTTTAGTATGTTGTTCAGACGGTCTATAGGACCTATGGGAATATAAATGAATAATATCACCCAATTAGTTTTGGATTGAACCCGGGTGTAAAAAATGGAATACATTGAGCCCTATGGGACCTAATTTTTCAAGCATTTTTTAAGCGGATTTAAAATTCACAAATTGCTTCGAAAATTTTAGGCAATATTCAAATTGTTCCATAAAATATATAAAAAAAATTCAGCGAAATATATTCAGTAGTTTTTTAAATAAAAATTAAAATAATAATAACACCTCTTATATGAAGCGATCACGTGTCCATGATATGAAACGATCACATGACCCACTTCAAAATGATATATGGCATCCATCTTGTCTCAAAATCGTGATTTTTAAAGTTCTTTCTAATTCATATTGAGTGTTGTATCCATCCTAAAACTACTTTATTTTGGCCTAAATTCTGTGCATCTACATACTTTAACAACGCAATGACAATATATTTCAGTTTAAATGCTCATACAAATTTGATTATTTCTACTATTAAGCCTATTTTTCACCTATGTAAAATGTAAACAGCAAAATATGTAGAATGAGTTGTATTAGAATCGCTGTAATTCTTTAACATAAAATCATTTAGTCCATGGAGTCTGCATGGCTGATATGAATGAAATATTCATTGATTTTAGAAAGAGAAGGACGATAATTTTCGATGAAGTTTTACGAATAGAGTTTTACTTACTTGTAGCTCCATGGTCTTAATTTTTAAATAATATAAATTATTATACTATTGTGATGAATGACATGAATGGGGGAATTATTTATGAATGAAATGTTGCTTTTATAGATAGAGCCAGGCGTGTTATTTTTTCTATGACGTCATTTGAATGGATTTCAGTTGTTTTCGATGAAGTTTTCAAATATAATAAATTATCGTAGTATTATGATAATTCTAAAATTATTACCGAGGAATGTATCACATTTTAGAGATGTTTAAACCAGGAAATTTATATTTTAATGCCGTCATTTGAATGAAGTTAATTTTTTTCGATGAAGGTTTAAGGTGTCAAATATAATAAATTAATGTAGTATTGTGATAAGTTTCAAAATATTACCGAGGAATGTATTGCATTTTAGACATGTTTAAATAAAATTGCATTGAAGTTGGAAAGTGTTTCATAATCAATGCTTTAAGCATGATTGATCTTTCTTGTTTTATATACATATCTTCATTATTCAAATCGGAAAGGATTTAATAAAAATCGTCTGCCGCATAAACACATTGGATTTAAATCCGTTGCTAAGCGACATGATATCATTTGCTTCAAATGAATTGGTAGAAAAAATATCGTCTAAATAGTTATATTTCTATGGAACATTTGGCGACAGTTTCGTCAAATTAGCGACATTTTAAAAAATCGCCAAATTTATCGCCAAGTGGGACTGTAGAACTGACAGTTCCACTTTGCGACAAATTGACGAAATATCATCACAATACTATCCCCTAACAAAAAACAATTAATATCATTTATGTAGCGCAATTTTATCAATTTCAAGATATTTTTATAGATTTGAAAACATTTTTATCAATTTGGTGACATTTTAAAAATTCGCTAAATGTATTACTAAGTAGGATGGTTGGTCTGACAGATAAATGCTAACCAAACATCATTTCAGTACTCTCTTCGAACAAAACAAATAAAATTTCATTGATATGTAGAAGACCCAAGCCACACGACCAACCCGAAGGTTTATGGCAGCTGTTTGTGTGTCGTTTATATCAATTTGGCGACATTTCCGTCAATTTGGCAAAGTTTAAGAAAAGTTGTCAAATTAGCGATATCCCTCCAAATTCGTAGCTTTGAATTTGCAGACTGAATGAAACATTCTTATCCCGTTTCAATATACTAAATGAAAACACTACAATTGTATTAGAAGATATACCCGCTCTACTCTTTTTCTGTTTCAACAATCGGCTATATGAATTTATTGGCTAAACACAATATATGAGTTTAGTAGCTAAATACGATATAAGCTTGAAAACTCTTTGCCAAAATAAATGAAATTGATGTACGCAGTCAGCAATTAATATAATTAAAAGAAAAATCAAACCGTCCATTCATAAGATATACTTTTATATCCATTTATTTATTATTTAAATCGAAAAAAATAATAAAAACATTGACAAACACATTTAATTTAATTGCGATGCCGAGCAACATGATATATCCTCCTAAAATGTTAAAATTTATTAACCACTAACAGCACACCCGTTATTCGTACGGAGTGTATAATTTAAAGAAACTTAAAGTTCGCAATCATGTGCAAATTCTGTTAAAATATTAAATTTATTGCTCCTAAAGAGAAGTTTAAGAATATATGTTCTCACTATTCAAAATTATCTTCACGATCAGATCTGAAGAATAAAACATCCTGCCCCCTTTTGTAAGCAAATTTACAGAAGAAAAAATAGGAATTGAATGAATATATGCAACCCCGTACTAATTATATTGTCGCAGATCAGAAAATATGCCAATGTGTTAGTAGAAGATTACCCGTATTACAATATGCGTCTCAAAAATATTTGCCAAAATAAAAGAGATGACGTAATAAATTGAAAACATCAATAATATCCGTACTCTTTATACCAGAAGGTCGTAATTGATTCCAATATATGCCAATATATATCAAAACATATGTCAATATACCTGTACTACTTATATTCTCGTAGATTAAAAGATATACACGTGTATTTGTAGAAGATTCGTACAACATACAATATATGAGTTTAAACAATTTTTGTCATAATAAAATAATTGCATAATAACTTGAAAATATCAATAATCCTTGAATCAATAATCCCCGAAAATATAAATAATAATAATTTTTAAACCTGAAGACCGTAATTGATATTATCCAGTCAAAAATGCTATAAGAAAAATCAAATCGTTCTTTTCTAAAATATATTTTTATATCCATTTATTTATTATTCAAATCGAAAAAATAATTATTAAAATTAACAGACAGATTTAATTTAATTGCGTTTCTGAGTAACATGATATAAGATAGAATCTTATAACATGTTAAATATGTCATGTCTTATAACATAAACTGCGAAATTAAATAACGATTTTGATTTCTCTATACTTCTCATTGTTCCGTAAAAGCTTGTTTTAAATAAACCATGAACCATGGAGATAGATTTCCCCTTTAAATCATGTTTCAAACAATTCATGTTCTCAGAAAGTGACTAATTAACGCAAAAAATCTCCCATCAAACTCAGAGATTAAATTTTAATTCACTTTCAAACGATTTTGAAGCTTTTCGTTTTTATAAACCACGGAGTTAGGGAGTAGAACTCCTAGGAAAAAGTTCCGTTTTTCATTAATATCTCGACAACCCCAGGTCTTAGAAACTCGAAACTTGGACAAAAGTTATGGGGCAATATTTCAAGGCTATTCACCAAATTTCATTAAATTCGGTTCAGCCGTTTTTCCGTGATGATGAGACAAACGAAAATTTTGTTTTTTACTAATATCTCGAGAACCACTGGTCGTAGAAACTCAAAACACGGATATAATTTTAAGTAGGGCTATTTCTGGGCTACCCACAAAATTTCATCAAATTCGGTTCAGCCGTTCTCCCATGATGGTGTGACAAACAGACAGACAGACAGACAGACAGACAGACAGACAGACAGACAGACAGATTTTCATTTTTATTTATATAGATTCATACCATTTTTACATACATTATTTGAAAATAGTGTCTGTTAACAATACGTAAACATAAGTTTCTTTAAACGACGCTTATAACAATGGTGATTGTAAGCAACGCGTACCGTAAACAATGCGTATACAAAGCGTATTACAACACATAGAAAAAATCTCCCTACCGTGCTGATAACACCGGTTCTCGTTAAATCACCGAAGTTAAGCAGCATCGGGCGCGGTTAATACTTGGGTGGGTGACCACCTGGGAACACCGCGTGCTGTTGGCATTTTTCGGGCGCGGTAGACCCGTGGTTTGCGCGCTGGATTTGCACGCTGCCACAACTGCCGCCGTGTTCATGCGGAGTACGATCACATTAAACATGTGGGTCCGTAAGTCCTTCCGAGAGGTTGGTGGTAGGGGAAGGAGGGTACGGTCCCTGTGGATGCCTCCCCCACTGGGTTCCGGTCTAAATTGGGTGGCACTTCCTGGCCATCCAAACAGTTACCTTACGCCTTTCTGGTAGTTCGGGCAGTCTTGGTCTCAACATAGACAAAACCTATTTGCAAACGGCGTGTTTATAACTTAAAGTGTTTATACACAACGTGTTTACAAATTGTGTTTATACGCAACGCATGTCTTTTATATATGTGTTGTGCCAGGCATTCGTATGAACGAGTAGTATAACTACAAATTATTACCAAAGAATTGCAGCTCTTTGAGTTTTATTAAGCAAGATAAAAGATATAAGGCATATTTATGTTAGTTAAGGCATATTTTTAATTTTTCAGATTGTTTCATAATAATCTGTTCTATATTCTGTAATTATGTTCTGATTTCGCAAAATGGAACTATTGTTTCGCAAATGTTATTTTAAAATTACAATCCCTAAATAAAATGCATTACTGTTAATATCCCTCTGAACTATGTTTGCAATATAAGTAAGACCTGATAAAAATACATAATCAAATTTTTATTACAATTGCAATAATAAAAACTATTTGTTTCCATCATTTCAATCCTTCAATGCAGTCATAAATAGCTTCATACTAAGAAGACTGTAAAATGAATATACGAACAAACTATCGATTGGGTTGAAACTGAAAGAGAAATTAGGGTGTGGTGTACTAAATTGAAGTACCTTATATTAGTATAAAATTAGAACATACCTCTTGGGATAATATTTCAACTTTTGACTTGAAAGCAGCTAAGTAACTATGTTTTTATTAATATTTTAATGTTAGTATTTCCGTATGTTGATGCATTTGTATATGTCATATAGTTGAACAAAGTAATATATTTCCAATCGCCAGGGACTTTTTTTCATATCGATCAATTTTTAATGGTTTCGCAGAAAGTGTCAAATATCCTTCTGATGAAATTATAAGAATATATTTGGTAAAAAGTAAGTTCTGTTATAGAAACACTTATTTCTTACTGAAGTAAATTTAAATTTACTTAAAATAGATATCTATAAATTGATTGTACTTGAAATAAATTAAATTTACTAGATTGTATAAGGTAGATTTCCATTATGTCTCACCTAAGATTTGACTGCATGTTTACTGACTACAAAATACAAGGTGATTATAAACTATTTCAACAAAAAGGAAGGGTGATTGTACACATCAAAACAAACAATATTTTCAACGGGACCGAGGTCCGCATTCCACTCATAGGACGCGGAAATTTTAAGTTACATATCATCGTCGATCTTCAACAGTGAATAAAATATACTTAACTAATTTAGAGGTCTTTCGCATTTCCATTTGTATCAGAGAAAGATACCAAGTAGCTGTTCAAAGTGGCGTCTCGGGGCGTCGTCGTACAGCCGACACCAATTTATGAAAGACTTTTGCACCCTCTCTCAGACTCATAGTGTGGTGTTGATCTTGTCCGCAGCAACAACGATTCTCGTGACGAGATTTTTCATGGAGTCCGCAGGTTGAAAGTGATATATGGGTTATATTGGGAGCAGGGTACTCCCAGTACAGCCCACATTGTAAATTACAGAAAAATTGTAAAAAAAAATTTCTAAAAAAACCGGAAAACCGTACAAAACATTTTATTACTCTATCTAAGGCATACATAACTTGTGAAATCAAATTATAAGAAATGTATATTCCCAGGAAATGCCTAACTAAAATATGGCTACAAAGAGACACATGCGTGTAACGTGTGTTTAAGACGCATGCTGTAACATGAACCGTCAACGTTTATACTAAATCAAACTCTTTAATAATATGAGGTTTAATATCAATGGCAAAAAAGTAGCTACTGGACATTTGCTATAAGCTAAACTCTTTGGTGTTAATGACTTAAGAACACGATGCACTTCTGACTTTCTTTATTTTCACCAAAACAGACAGCTAAAATATTAAGATACAGTGAAAACACTGATTTTATCTTAAAATAGGTTAACAGAGCTACAATATGCAGTTTTATATCAGAATAAATATTAAAAATGGATAATGATATAAATGTGTTAATAGCGAAGCTTGTCTAACTCGAATTCAACTAGACTGCACATGCTCATTCTCATCGGCATAAAAGCCTAGTGTATGGTGAAATTTGGCAGATGTCGTGGAAACTAACCGAGAATACAACGATAGATCATATTGTAAAACCGGGCGATATTCGGGCCACTTACTTCACGTGAAATTTAAAGTCTGCCTTCCAGTTTGTTTGTTCTGTATGCAAATCCACAGTTTATAACTAATGTTTTACAAACATTATATAATTACTGTTTTTTGCGTATAATCGCGTCCATGTTTCGAGTTTCTAGTTTGAGTTATCAACATATCAATAAAAATACAAAATTACCCGTATAAATTGCATTGATCATGCATTTGTTTGGAAACTTTGTTTGAAGAAAATTGTATTGCCATGTTTAGCAACGGAATTACATTGTTTTATATTGCATAAACAGTCACATGTGTTGATACAGTAGGGAATTTTAGTTTATTTTAACTGATCTAAATATTAGGGACATGTATAAAAAAATCGATTTAAGAAATAAACATTATTACATTTTGGATTTTGCTTTTTAGCTGTTGTGTTCAATAAAGAAAATAAGGTTAGGGGAATTTTGATATTTCCATAGTTTAAGTAATTTATTTTATTTTAGTAAGACTTTTTCAAATTTAAATATTTTCGATTGTATTTACTGATTTTTTTTTCAATGGGATAAAAACTCTTTCTTCAATGCCTTTTGCTAGTATTTCACAGTCTCTACTTTGACATATGCTTGCATATATTTAGATTATTTCTAAATTGGTTGGCTAATGGGATAATTCTTTGTTGAAATTCTTTGTAAAGATAACTTTGTATAGCGAGGTCTGATACCGATGTATTTTAATTTAAATTTTGTTTTATATTTAATTAAATATTTTAATTAATTATTCTGGATAACAATGTGGTTTATGATGATATTAAAATTTGCACACATTTTAAATAAAGAGCAACTTAAATATGTACAAGTGCTATATAAATGCCAATGTGTTTTGTATATTGTATGGTCATTCCAGATAGTTCTAAAAGATACAAACTTGTAATTTTAGCTTACAAGTTTGGAAATGAGTATACATAACAGCTGCAGAATCACAAGTTTCTTTCTTGTAGGGGGGACTTATCATCATTATCAAACGTTCTGAATACCTGCATAAAAATTAAAGTAGTAATTAAAATATTAAAGCATCTATCACACTCCATACTATTTTACTTTTAATATCATGTATAGTAACGTAAAAGGAACATATTGAGATGGAGTCAAAAACCTGACTTCCATATCTTAATGGATCTACATTTTTTAAGTATCCTTGAATATGAATCAAGAATATTAAATATGTCTGTAAATAATTTCCGTACGCATTTTAAATTCAACATAGACCAGTCTTTAACCTTTCTTTTGAAAGATTTTAAACCTCAGGCATGACTTTAATAACTGCAAACGAGTTTGTCAAAATCCAAAATATAGTTCACTAAATATATCCTATATAACATAGTTTTCGAATAAATAACATATTTTACATACTTGGAATAAACGTGAAAGTATTATATATTAAAATATTAACAAGAAAGATCAATCACGCTTAAAGCATTGATTATGAAACACTTTCCAACTTCAATGCAATTTTATTTAAAAAAGTCGAAAATGCAATACATTCCTCGGAAATATTTTAAAACTTATCACAATACTACATTAATTTATTATATTTGAAAACTTAAATCTTCATTGAAAAAAATGAACTTCATTCAAATGACGGTATTGAAATATAAATTGCCTGGTTTAAATATCTTTAAAATGCTATACATTCCACGGTAATATTTTTAAAACTATCATAATACTACGATAATTTATTATATTTGAAAACTTCATCGAAAACAACTGAAATTAATTCAAATGACGTCATAGAAAAAATAACACGCCTGGATCTCTCTATAGAAACAGGATTTCATTCATAACTTTCTCCCATTCATTTCATTCATCACAATACTATAATAATTTATTTTATTTAAAAATTAAGACCATGGAGCTACAAGTAATTAAACTCGATGCTTAAAACTTCATTGAAAAAAATCGTCCTTATCTTTATGAAATCAATTAATATTTCATTCATATCAGCCATGCAGACTCCATGGACTAAATTATTTTGTTTTAAAGAAATAGAGCAATTCTAATACAACTCATTCTACATATTTTGCTGTTTACATTTTACATAGGTGAAAAATAGGCTTAATAGTAGAAATAATCAAATTTGGATAATCATTTAAACTCAAATATATTGTATTTGCGTTGTTTAAGTATGTAGATGCACAGAATTTAAGCAAAAATAAAGTAGTTTTAGGACGGATACAACACTCAATATGAATTAAAAAGAACTTAAAAAAATCGCGATTTTGAAACAAGATGGATGCCATATAGCATTTTGAAGTGGTTCATATGATCGTTTCATATCATGGTCACGTGATCGTTTCATATAAGAGATGTAATTATTATTTAAATTTTTATTTAAAGAACTACTGAATATATTTCGCTGAATTTTTTTTATTATATATTTTATGGAACAATTTAAATATTACCTAAAATTTTCGAAGCAATTTGTGAATTTTAATTTTACTTAAAAAATGTTTGAAAAATTAGGTCCCATAAGGCTCAATGTATTTCATTTTTCAACCCAGGTTCAATCAAAAACTAATTGGGCGATATTATTCATTTATATTCCCATAGGTCCTACAGACCGTCTGAACAACATACTAAAATTTCATTTCGATTAAGTCATTTTTACGGCAGTTATCGTGCTAACGGACAGACAGACAGACAGACAGACAGAATGAACAAAGTCATAATCACTTTTCAACTTTTTTGTAAAGTGTTAAAAAACAAACTTTTAAAGAAGTATTTATGTAACAGAATGAATCATTTCCACAAATATTAAAGCTAAATATCCATATTGCAGCATAACTGCCTTCGTAACAGTGAAAATCCTAAGTGTAATTCACGGAATGTATTTTCTGTCTATTCCAGGGCATTGCTTAATTAACAAAATACTGTGAAAATGTAGATTGTCATTAAATAACCGTCTGGAGAGGAGCGCTAGCAGGTTAGAGGGGTGCAAAGTCTCTGATGCAATAATGACTGCTACTTTCCCAGATAAATCAGTTGTGAACTTCATTCTCCGGATTGCATGGCTATCTTTGCATAGAAATTCACTAATATTATTTTAGAGTACGTATAACAGAAGGATGTATAGTTTAATTCGTGGCTACTGAATCTAATTACATTTGATATGAAATTCAACAGACGATATATTTTGCGGTGAAATGAATTTGAAATTCAGTTTAATTTAAGGAAAATGTGTTTTAAAGTTTTTGAGGTCCATAATATCTTTAGATGTAATTTCCCTTTTTTTTAACGTTTTGAAATGTGAATTATTTTCAGTATCAAACTTTTATTTTGAACTGTTACGCAGACCAGTCAGCAAACCGGCCAGCTAAGCTTCTGCCATCCTTTAGGGAAAGTTGGGTGAAGTTTTCGGTTCGGCTATAAAAAGGAGAATCAATAATTCATTGATCAGTGTGTGACCAAAAAAAGGTCGATTGTGACAACTACGAGATCGTTCGAGATGAGCTATTAAAGTGCGAGAAGGACCCTCTTGAGAAAAGTCCAGTATAGCTATGCAGAAGTGATGTTCGAGCCTCCATACCAAAAGCAGACATATTTAGTTGGATGTGGATAAGAAATATTTAAATATTATTGTGAGTATGTGACGTTTTGCAGTATAATCTAGTTTGAGTTAAATCAATTAATGGACCAGTGCAATAGCGCGTCTTTTAAATTTGCAGAATCTTTGTTTAACCAGCTAGTAGCTGTTCCTGTTTAGTATAAATTAGTTGTATCTTAAATCCTAGTCTCTGTTCAATCTTTCTGTGGCCGTTAGAGGCATCACTAATGAGTTCTAGAAAGTATTGAGTTGTGCCACTTTCCATGAAAAATGAAGAAAGACACTCAATACTTTGCAACTTTTTGGTGTTTTCATTTATAACTGTATCGAATATTTATATGAATATCAGAATGTCACATTTATGCGAATACTTGCATATGTAATATATTTAGATTGTTCTGTTTGAGACATAAATGTTTAAATCCGTACTAGATATAAGGAACCCATGTGTAGAAACAGCAACGTGGACCTTATATAGATCGTCTCCCCCTGGAAATCAATAGACCTTTGACAGTTGCCAATTGAAATAATTATATTAAATTCCATTTTATTTTATTAATTTGCCTAAGAGATATGTCACCCACACAAGAAAATAGACAGACGCAAATACAAATAGGCAGAAAAACCGACAGACACACATGCATATAGTCTCAAAGACAGACAAATTTCAAAATATGGTTGATGCTTATTCAAGGATGCCCAAACGCCTAAATCTATTAATATCTGAAAATCGGATTTTTATAACTCACCATAATATTTTTCATTTGCATATACTATATCTTAAAAACCACAGCATGTTTATCATGGTATTAGCCGATTAAATATCCCATTAAATAAAAAAAAAGAAGAAAAAGTCCCTTTTCAAACATGTTTGAAATCTCAAAAAGATTTCCTCCAACTTTTAATATAACGGGGCACATATAGCATGCAATTTTTACAGTTATTTACATAGATAAAATATATTCATTTTGTTATTTTATATAATTATCCTGCTATAACTGCAGGGAAACGCCGGGTACATTTTCTAGTATGGATATAAATTACTAATGTTAAATCGAGAGGGAATATTAAATTTTGGCATTTAGTCATGTTTAACTTATTCTTGGACGCGAATCAACTAATTCTCAAACGACCTGCTTGGTTAATATTTTAGAGTATGAACAGGAAATAACTAGAATAATTAAAGCAATTCAAATCAAATTTTGTTTCATTGTTTCACTTCGAAATTAGAAGAAACTTACTGCTTTCTAACGAAACTACTTAAACTGGTCAAGCATTTTCTTTTGCAAGCTTTATTAAAATGTAACCATAGTCAATCATATTAAGGTAATAGTATATCTATGAAATAATTTTCATACTGGTAGATAGTACAGCTTTTGAAAAATTATTTAACTTTAAAAATCAAATAAATGGAAATGTGGTTATCATTTTGCAATGTGTCATTTGACATAAATTAACATTTTCTGCTAGGTTATTATTTGGATCATGCTCACATTTTAGTCACAAACATTCTCTGACCGATTTCGTGAACTTTAGCTCTTTTCAGCTCGAAATAGTCAACAGGAAGAAAACTTGCTATAAGCTGTTTGTTGCAGAACTTTCAAAGTTTTTGTTACCATTGAAAGTATTGCCTATTTCATGCATAAGAGAATAAAAAGCTTTACGCGATAGACGAAAACTAATCCGACAGCGAGAATACATATTGATGGCAACAGCATTTCCATATATATTTTCTTTAAAAATATTTGGAAACATTTATTTCTCAGGATCCATTATAAATAGAGTTAGGTGATAATTCATGTGGATTCAGCATCGAATTTCGTAAGAGGAAGGAGTTCACCTAGGATTTCCACTTACGGTTCTTTTTCCATTTCCAGTTCAAACATTTACATTTTCCTTGAAACGCTTATTCTTCAAGATTAGTTATAAACAAAGATTAGTTATAACTGATATGGATAAGCATTACATTATAGAAGTAGTCGGGTGGTTCACTGAAATTATCCACTTTTGGTTCATATAATGTCCTTGAAACATATATTTCTCAGTATTTGCTATTGATAGAAAGAATTCGTATTTTTACCGGAAGATCACGTTTTAAGAATCCCTGAACTCTAACGTTTATGACGCCACGTTTGTGTGTGCTTGTATGTTATCGTGTATGTACGTATGTTAGTGTATGTGCATGTATGTTAGTGTGTGTATCCGTAGATTTCTGGATGCAATATCTCACAAACGAATAACGCGTTTCAAATGGCATTTGGTACAATTATTACAATCAGAGAAAACTGGAACTCAATTGACACTAAACGCAATCAAAGGTTCTGTCCCACGCGCCAATTTCAAAATGATTTTTGAAAAAAAAATTTAAAACATAAAAATCTTAAATAATTAAAATTACATATTTATTTTACTCGAAATTCTTTTTTTTTTTTTCGAAAACGAATAAAATAAGCTTTAGAAACTCTAGTAAGAACCGGTATCGAGATTTTGCACAATTTTTGAATGAATTTAAAAACAAAAATATTGAAAGATCGTGATTTTCACAACTGTTAAATAATTACTTCACACGTAATTTTTTATTAGAAAATGAATGTCATAGACTTTAGAATGCTAGCATGAGCCGTTTACTAGATATTGCACGTGTTTAAAAGAAATATTTCACAAAAATTATACAAAATTAAAAATATAGTAAGTTTTATCAAATATGTTCGCTTTACATATGCAGTATTATGCAATAAATCTGATAATATCATTGTCGTGGATTTTCTTTCTTCAATTCTCAAGAGATGTTACTTTTGTAATAGTTTTGTATTTTGAAGTCAAAAACTTCATAAATCTTTTATTTTACGGGATATTAATTGTCAATTGCATTTTAATAAAGATTATTCACATGATTATGAATAATCTATTCAGTTTAGACGTTTAGATTTATATTTTGCCCCTAAACGCCAATTTTCACTTTACATGGTATTAATTCAATGCGAAAGACATTATATTGTCAGCATTACACATCATTATTCCCACGTGAAAGAAGTAATGTAATTGCATTATTTAGGGAAAGTCTTGTAATGTTCACATCAGATTTTTACTTTCTATTACTATGTAATATAGTATAGAGAGGGTATTGTTTTCTCAAAATTTTTCGAATTCGAGACTTTGATGTCAAAATATGTTTTAGAATCTCCTAAATACGTTTTGACTATTGTCCATCTGTTTGTCTATATGTATGTCTGTATTTCTGTGGCCGATTTCCTGTCTGCCCGATAGCTGCCATAATTTTTAATGGATTTCCACAAAACTTCATGTACGGCTTTATTTCTATATTAAAAAAAGTAGCTGACGCTGCCGTCGCCGCTGTTTGGCAAATTTCTTGTTTCTCGAGATTCCTTGCTTCGTACCGCAAAAACTATTGCATATAAAAATATAAAATTTAGTGCACTTATAGAAAAAGCTTTGACGACAACGCTGAAATAACTATTTTTTTATATATATTGTAGTATAAGAAATATTTGATGTCAAAGATAAAATATTTGAGCTGCAAGTTCGCGTTCTGGACAGACTAACAATAGCCTGACCACAAATTTTTGCAGGCAGGTACCTACATGGGTGAATTTTTGCAGGAAGAAGACCCTTTTTTTAATGTCGATGTAGTGTTTGAGATATTTTATTTTATACACTTCCGAAGTGGATTTTTTTTTCGTATCGGCACGTCTAGGAGATTTCTCTGTCTCGTACCGTAAAAACTATAGCATACAAAAAAATGAAATTTGGTACATTTATAGTGAAATAATAGAGTAATACGATGAAATAAACCGTTTATCGATTTAAAGTTTAGTTTGGCGTGAAATAGCTCAGGGGATAGAAAATAGATTTTTGAAATTAGAATTTTTAGAGAAGATAGATATGAAGCGAGTGCAGCGAGTAGGAGGCGAAGCCTCCCGAAGGACAGAGCCCCCTAGTGCTATAAAAAATCTAGAACTAGATACAATTCTTATGAAATTCGTGCGAAAACTTCGAAATTTATTTGAAATTTTATTTTTTTTAACATGACAGCATAGGACAAAATTTGACATAACCACGTATGAAAGTGCTTATTTATGTCACAATGATCACAAGACCTAATAGTTTCAATCATTGTTGTGAAAAATAGCCGCGATACATTTTTTGTGTTCATGACGCCATTATCCCCTTTGGGTGGCACGCAAGTTACCCCCACGGGGAGTATTTTATCAAATGTGATATCAAGCGAAATAGTTTTCAAGCTCTTTAAAGTGAAGGATAACACGCTGATCATTTGGCCCGACGATACCGATTTTTCAAAATTTTATTTGTAAAATTTGATAAAAAAAACCCCACAAACTACTTAAAATTGGATTCTAGTATGAGAAATTCACATCGAGCCACATTCTAGTTAATTTACTATGCCATACAAAAGAACTAGGTCCATATTTTTATAGTACCATATTTTTTTATAAAAGCGTCGTATTGCACTATGACCTGCAATATATACATTTATAATATAGTTCACTTTGCTTTATAAATATTCCCCGGTTATTACAATGTATTTAACTACTTAAACTATCTTAATCCTCTGTGTAAGTTATATGCTGTCTACTGCTCAAACTGTATATTTACAAAAGATACATTCCGTGTAAAAATACCTTATGAATTGCCCACTTGCAATAGACTCTGAAGAGATTTTGACACTCTCTGAATATTGTAAATAATTTAATTGCATTATCTAGAGAAAGTTTTCTCACATCCAAATATTTGCTATATCATACAAAACATCTGGTTACATATTTCAAAAAATTATATACTGCACTGCATGGCATGATTTATATAACTATTTGAAGTATTTTACTTTCCTTTATGAAAATCCTCTTCTTGCTGCAATATATTTAATTACCTACACCATTTTAATGATCTGCATACGGTATGCTGCTGTCTATTGCCAGAACTGTATATATACAATTTATATATTGCTTACCATACGAATTGCTCACTCGCAATGGACTTTGCAGAGATTCTGACACTCTCTGAATATTGTATGTCACACCTACGCGCATTCAAAGATCTCATTGCATATACATATATTTCAACTCGTCACCTGATATGCATGCAGCTACATGTAATTATCCTTGTCCTCCAACGCTTGGCAAATGTGTTTCATAACAGCGTTAATATATTGTCTCAGGAACTCATTTTACACTAATTGGTTCTTTAATTAGAAGTTTTCAATGTGATACGCCCAATTGGTTAACGGATTCCTATGTTGGTACATTGCCAAGGAAATTTAGATTGAAATGGCGAATGAAATATCAGTAGATAATGCAAGTATTATACAAACTGCTCTCAATAAATATTGTTATGACGTATGCTCTAAAATCGTGAGTGTACACTCAGGATACAATAATGAGTCCAAATTTCTGGATAACTAACATTTTTAAAAGCGCTAAAAAGCATGGACAGGAACAATATACAGCGAATGACTATATAACTATCTTAAAAGATCATTAAACAACTGTAAGAAACAATAAAACAGAAATTAAATACTCAGTTAATTCACAAAAATAGCAGGTACTATTTATTCTCAAAACACTGTCATGTCTCACAATTTATTACAACTCGTATCACATCAACAACTCTCCAACTGAGCGATGACTACATTCATATATATAGTCGCTGCAGAAACTTCCAGAAGTGTCTTGTATTTCCCAAAATATCCGTTATTTCGAAATACCTACTACATTCAAAAAGTCTCAAGAAGTAGCCATGTTGACGATAAATCGCCAAATCTGGCAACTCCGCCTGAAAATGCAAAATATGGCAATCCCTACATTAAAGTAATATGAATGGATGCCTGTAGAGGTGTATTCTCCTTGAATAGAGCAAAACTCAAAACATGGTGAAGTACATAATGGCGAAACTGATGAAGGGCATAATAATGTCCAAAAGCGCTATGGTTATGAATTTTTGCAAGTCGTAGATGGAGATTTCAATTAAATACTTTAATAATAACCACTTTTCTGTTGTCTCTGTTTATTTAAAGTGTTGATAATTTGACGTATTTGACATACAATTTTATTATACCCAAAACATGACCACGATTACCTGCTGTAAAATAGGAAATAATAATTCCAAAACAGAACTGTTGCTCAAAATTTAATTTTGTATTTCGAGATTTCAAATTATCACAGATGATAACGATAACGATATCATAATGTTTTACATGCTAATATTTTATGTTAGTTCCAACTCGAGAGGCTTTGAAAAGCAGCAAAGATACCTTCATATATTCCCCGTAATTGTCCCATCTCTATCTATGCAAAGATTGATGGTTTGTTTTACAATTAGCTTCTCTCATAGCAATAAGACAGATTGCCTGGTTTATGGTCCATTGCATTTATTTTCATACGTGTTAGAGGTGTGCCCTATGTAATCTATTATCTTGTCTGATATCACAGTGCATTTTGCAATTAGTCAAATGTAGTTTCGTTTTTCCCTTTTATTTTCTTTTTTTGTGGAATTAAATTACTGGTGATATAGGAAGGCCATTTATAAAGATAAAATCTATCTGCATCATAAACGTTTGAACTAAACATATGCAGACAGTACATATAATTGTCTAACACGTTTTTGTCTATGAAGCCCCTCGCAAAGCCCCAAGTTGACCTAGAAGGCTGAATCATTGCACATTGATATTGACGACTATTGGACAGAACATAACGAAACTTAAATTTTGATTTCCCCCGGATAAGAGGAAATGGAAGGCTCTCGAAATGTAATTTTAGACCGTCCAGAAGCCCGATCAATTAATTTTGTTGAATATTTGCACATTTATAGTATCAGTCATCGGGCAGAATTTAATGTAGGCAAATATTCAATTTGCCAATCATGTTTCAACTATATTCCCTGCTATTAATGGTCTATCATCAGCGGCTTTGTTTGCAGCAGTGCCATGACATAGAAATATGTACAGCTACGAAATGGTATTATCTTTATTGTCTTTAACGATGAATGGCGTATTGTCTTTAACGATGAATTCCGTTTTTGTTTGAGAACTGATGACCACCCCCGTGTTATAGTATTGAGACCACTGTTGAGTCCTTCAATTCCAATTCGACTGTTGAGCAAAACATTATCCCACTGCTGACGTGCTGATCTGGAGAGGCATTTTGTATGATAGTCGGTCACTACTAGTAATGATATAATAAGAATCTACAGTAGAGCTACCGTAGGCCGCCTTTCATGGCAGGACTTCAAAGATGCATTTTCCAACAAATTAATGCTGACTCGCATACATCTAAGGGTTTTCCATAATATATCTAATATGTTTTCTCACTTTTTTGGCTTAAACACATTTCGAATTCTTCCCGGGGAGTCTGGGGGCAAGGGTGGTGTTCTAAAAGTCTTAACAGAACTTTCAGAAGTGTGGTTTAAAAGTCTGAAAATTTTTAATCATATAGCACCGCCCACGGAACAGAAAATAAAGCAGCCTGATTGTCAATTTCTCGCATGGAGATGAAAAAAAAGAGGGTCTAAAAGTTTTTCAGATACGCCAGAAGCTCTACGGTGATGCTTGAAATATTGAACATTTGTATAATTGACCATGGGACAATATGTAATGGAGCCAATTTTAGATAACTATGACTAATTTTAACCCTAAGCGTCATATATTGTGAAACAAAATAACATGTAATTAGAAAAGTTCCAACGCTATTTTATAAGAGAGTTAGTTCCTCTATCTTCGACAGACTTAAATACTAGCTTTACTCGAGCCCCAAATCTGCATGGTATATATTTCAGAACTTGAGGAAACGAATGACGTAAAATTAGTT
Source organism: Amaurobius ferox (assembly GCA_951213105.1). Classification (NCBI taxonomy): domain Eukaryota; kingdom Metazoa; phylum Arthropoda; class Arachnida; order Araneae; family Amaurobiidae; genus Amaurobius; species Amaurobius ferox. The sequence continues at coordinate 71,044,057 of OX578133.1, read as the reverse complement.
CCAAAAATGACCGTTAGGGGAAGAGATGGCTCTCTAAACTGTCCACAGTATAAACATAATTCAATGAAATGGCTTGGCAGTCGTGATGCGTTTTAATTACGAATTGTAAGTTGTGTAAAAGACCATCAACTGTCATAAACCTTGAATATGAAATTTAGGTAAGCATTTTGCAAATGTTCTATACGCTATCAACAGAAGAAGAAGACGTCGCTTTATGCAAATTGTCTAAACAGAATTTGCTCTAAAAACACGTTCAAAGCTTTGTGGAAACATTCGACAATAGTTTTGGGACTCTCATTGCCTGATCGTGCTTTATTATTAAAGTTGTTTTACAAAAATGACAAAAGCGGTGCTGGCGTTCTTCGCGAGTACAGACGCTTAAAATCGTTGCGTACAGATCCTTTGATAGCAAATGGCGTCCCGAGACTGTTTCAACACTTCGAGGTGACTGGAAGCTTCCCAGTTCGACCAGGACGAGGCCGAACACATATGACAACGCAAGTGGCTGAAGAGATTGCCACGGCTGTTGAGCAGACCAGTCACAATACCACCGAAATCAGTAGCGCTCGAGCTGTAGCAAGACAATTGGATTTGCCCTACCCAAGAGTACGGAAGTGTTTGCTAAAACCTTTAGAAAGTTATCCGTATAAGATCCAGCATCACCAAAGTTCTGATACAGATATCCGTGAAACGTTTGCTTTGGCATTCTTTGCACACTTGCAGGTAGACGTCAACTGGCTCTGGAGTATCTTCTGGAGTGATGATGCACATTTTTCTCTGTGTGGAGCACTAAACTCCCAAAACAGGCGCATTTGGGCAATGGAAAACCCCCACCAGTTTCAACAGATCCTCTTACATTCTCCAATTTAACCGTTTAGATTGGGGTTTACAGCATCATTTCTGATTGGTCGCTATTTTTTTGAAGAAATCCATCCACAGGGACCAAAGACCTCCTGTTCAGGGACGTTACAGGGAAATGTTACAGAACTTCATTATTCCCCATCTTCAACAACGAAGATGCCTCAGCTCTACCATATTCCAACAAGATGGAGCACCTCCTCCACATTGGTCGTCCTATTCAACAGTTTTTGCCACAGCATTTTACAGAAAATCGAGTTATCAGTCTCGCATTCCCATCTTTATGGCAACCCCGTTCACCAGATCTGAACCAGTGCGACTTTTGGCTGAGGGGTCACCTGGAAAGCATGGTTTCTTGAGAAGATGTAACCTTGCAGTAACGTTGCAGATTTGAAGGGCAGCGTCATCTTGCGTACACGCAACATCACAAAAGATCAGCTACGTGCAGCTGTCTAACACGCTGTCACACGGTACCATTTGTTTCTTCAACACGGTGGACACATTGAACACTGACAATGACTTGTCTTTCTACAGCCTTTTTCCCGTCTGCATTCCATGTGCAACATGTTCTAGATGCATTAAGTAAATTGACATTTGGGTATTTATGTCTATAGTCAGTATTTATCGCACGCGTATACTACTTACAATTCATAATTAATACGCATCATGACTGCCAAGCCGTTTCATTAAATTATTCTCAGCGCTATCTTTTCCCCTATCGGTCACTTCTGGAACTAGTTTTGCATCATTCATTTCCCCATGTTCTGAAATGCATACCATGCAGATATGGCGCTCTTATGACCACTGGTTTTTCTCCACAGTTCTCTGAATAGGGATACTTTAATTCTAGCCACCTATTCACTAAAACTAAATTCACTAAAACTAAAGTGGATGTGGGATTCTTTTCATATAATTTAATCCTATTCAGAACAGCTTTCAGCAACTTTATATTTAAACATTATACTAATAATCTATTCCATTATATTTTTTAAAACATATAATTTGAAAACAATAACTAATGGTCTTTTTTTTTTCATGTTACAACGCTATGTGTCTCTAAAGTTGCTAAATCAGAAAATGCATTCTGTGATATTTAAATAAAATAAAAATGAACAATAGTTTCATGGATAGACTCTTATACAAATTAAAAAAGAAAATTTTAATTAAACTGAGCTCACAAATTACTGTTATGATGTTAATTAAATACTTTAATTAACGTAAATGAAACTCCATTCTATTTTAGAAAAATATGCCTAATCAGGTTAAATTTAAATCTACTCTAAAAGATTATTTAAAAAAATATCTTGCAATTATTACATAAAATACTTTTCATATCGCGAAAAATGACAATTGTTTTGCAACGTAACTTTGTTTGAAACACACACATACATACACACACACATACATACAGACACACATACACACACATATATATATATATATATATAAGATTTAAAATGGAAAATGAAAAATATTTTCGATAGGTGGAATGGTTGTGTTTACAGCGCTGCAGAAAGGTCAAGGGGGATTGCGGCCGCTTTTTCCTGGTCAGAAGCTAGCTTTGACTTCATGAAAACGCTCCCAGAGACACTGCACGCCCGAAACAACAATCAAACATGCCCGTGGGGAAAAATGACCGAATCCCAGACAACATAAAAAGGATCAAAATAACAATAAAATTGGAAATTTTACAAACCAGCAAGACGAGAATCAAGGAAGAGTTGCATAAACTTTATGGGATTGTATTTCAATATATATATATATACACACACACACACACATATATATATATATATATATATATATATATATACTAATTGCCAAGTGTCCATCTGTCTGTCAAGGTTTTTTAGACAATTCCCGAATAGGTAGAGATTTGAAATTTGGTACACGGCTCGATCGTTCGATAACACACCCTGGAAAAATGAAATTTTTCGAAAACGTTTTCTAGAGGGGGTGCTCCACATCAAAACGTTCGAAAAATGAAATGATAGGTAAACATGCTTTGCAATAAGATAGAGACTTCAAATTTGGTATATTGGTAAACCGTTGGAAAGGAAGAAAGTGTGCAATTTCAGATTTCCAATATTTTCTACTTAAGGGAGTGCCGCACATCAAAATGGTCGATTTTCCGAATAAATGTGAAACGACTCCTTTAAAATTTGATAGAGGCTTGAAATTTGGTATATGGTCTAATCATTTGATGAATTCATCCAAGACTAATATAGTATTTCAAAAATGTTCGTTTAAAGGGGTGCTCCAGAGGGAAACGTTCGAAAGGTAAATTGATAAAAAAACACGCTTCGGGATGAGATAAAGATTTCAAATTTGGTGTATGGGTAGATAGTTTGGAAGGAAGAAAATGTACAATTTCAGTTTTCCAATATTTTCTACTTTATTGTGTGCCGCACTCCAAAATGTTCGTTTTTCGGAATAAAGAAGAAACCGCCCTTTTCATATGTGATAGAGACTTGATATTTGGTATATGGGCGAATAATGTGATAGTAAACACAATCAAAATAAAGTTTTTCAAAAATACATATTTAAGGGGGTGGATAGGTACTGCACACAAAAACATTCGAAAGGTGCAATGATAGAAAATGCGATGAGATAGAGCCTTCAAATTTGGTGTAGGGGTAAATAGTTGGAAAGGTAGAAATTGTGAAATTTCAGTTTCCAAACATCTGCTATTGTAGGGGGTCCCGCTCACTAAAATATTCAGTTTTCCGAAGAAATTGAAAAAGCCTCATTTACAATGTGATAGAGGCTTGGAATTTAGTACATTGGCTCATCATTTGAAGAACAAACTCAAGATGAATGCGGTTTTCCAAAAATGTTTATTTAAGGGGAGTGCTGCACAGAAAAATTTCCGAAAGTTGAAGTGATAGAAAAGCATGTTTCGCGATAGGATAGAGACTTTAAATTTGGTGTACGGAGAGATAGTTTGAAAGGAAGAAAATGTGCAGTTTCAGATTTCCAATATTTGCTAATTTAGGGGGTGCCGCACACCAATATGTTCGATTTTCCGAATAAATGAGACACGCTTCCTTTCAAATGTGATATAGGCTTGATATTTGGTATATGGGCCAATAATCTGATAAAATACTCAAGATAAACAGATTTTTCAGAAATGTTCATTTATGGGTCTGCTCCACAGAAAAAACATTCGAAAGGGGAAATGATAAATTAGCATGCTTCGAGATGAGATAGACACTTTAATTTGGTGTACGGGTAGATAGTTATTTAAAGGAAAAAGTGCGGAATTTATATTTTACAATATTTACTTCTTTAGGGGGTTTTTCGCATCAAAATATTCGATTTGCCCAATAAATGCGAAACGCGAATTATTCGAAAATTTACATTATTCAGGGGTTGCTTTCTGTGAGACCGTTGATTTTCAACTGGTATTCGGCTAGTATATATATATATGGTGATCCGAAAGGTCTTAAACAAACTTTGAGGGTATTTAAGTCATTCAAAACTAGCCTGCTTTGCATAGGAATATGTGGCCGTAAACGCCATCCTAGGGTACTACAGATGCAGGAAGAAACGGAATGATAGGGATGAAGATAATTCAACTCAGGTTTATTAGGTATACCAATTGGAAGTATCAATTACAATTGTTTATCATATTATTAAAGTAGATGTTCAAATTTCTAGCTATCCGCATTTTTACATGTTTCAAACAGGAAGTGCAGAACTATAACAATAGGACCTTTCCTACAAGATAGATAGGCCGAAAATACCCGACAGTTAGCCACCACAGTCCCACGACTAGACCCCTTTGATTTCTTCCAGTAGAGATCTACATTTCTTCCTAAATGGTTACCTAAAAAGCCTTATTTACGAGACCCTTGAATATCTAACGCTGACCTTGTCGCTAGAGTCTTTAAGGCAGCAGCACGTGTTCGCGAATGTCCTGGCATTTTTTAGCACATTCGCCAATCCATGCGTAGTCGTCGCTAGACATGCATATCTGGGAATGGCAAGAACTTTAAACACCTGCTTTAATACTATGATAAACAATTGTAAGTGGTATTTGTAATTGTGGTGTCTAATACTATACGTTATATATATATATACATATATATATATACTATTGAATATATATATAACATACACTGAAGAGTCAAATCATTATGACCACCTTCACCGTGTGCGAATGGGCTTTCCTGGATGACGCGGAGGGCCCATGAGCAGGCGGGAATGGTATTTAACGGCTGCCGGTGATTCTGAGGCATAATTCTATCGTTTCCGTGTGTATTTGATGGATAAAGCTGCTGATATAAGCGAATTCGATCAAGGGCAAATCGTGATGTCCCGAAGCTTCGGAACGAGTATTTCCGAAACTTCACGGCTCATCAGGTGTTTACGAGCTGTCGTAGTTCGGACCTATGCAAAGTGTATGAATGGCGGCTATCCAGTAGTAGACGGCAAGGCGTTGGATGTCCACACGTCATCGACAAAACTGGACGTCGGAGGCTGTCCCGCTCGGTGAAGCAAAATCGGCGACAACCAGTGTCTCACTGACAGCCGATTACAATACAGGTCCCAGTAGAAGTGTTTCGGAACATACCGTTCAGCGGATCCTGATGGATATGGGACTCCGCAGCAGACGCCCCTCTCATGTGCCTCTGTTAACCAAGCGCCATCGCCATTTACGCCTCCAGATGGTCCGGGAACATCGTGACTGGGCCATGGAACAATGGAACCGAGTTGTCTGGTCGCATGAATCACGATATCTGATTCATCACGTCGATGGTGGCATCAGAGTACGCCGTCTTCCAGGTGAACAGTTCTTCGACACACGTACCGCGAGTCTTAAATAGGCCGGAGGTGGCGATATTGCGGTTTGGGGGACGCTCTCTTGGATATCTCTGGGACCGTTGATTATGGTGAAACACAATAAGAAAGCTGTGGACTCTGTCAACCTCATTGCAGACCAGTTGCACCCTTACATGGCATCAGTTTTCCCCCAACGGGAATGAAGCCTTCCAGGAGGTTAACGCTCTCTGTCACAACGCCGGAATTGTGCTACAGTGTTTCGAGGAGCAGGCCGATGAATTTCAGTTGATATCATGGCCGCCTAACTCGCCGGACCTTACTCCCATAGAGCACATTTGGTATGTTATGGAACGGCAGCTCAGAGCTCAAACACCGCTGTCCCGGAATATCCAGGAGTTGCGGGACAGCTGCTTGCACATCTGGTACTATCTGTCTCCGGTCACCTACCAAGGACTTGTGGCATCCATGCTATGGCGGGTTGCAGTTGTTTTGCGTGCCAAAGGTGGAGCAACAAGGTACTAGATAGGTGGTTATAATGTTTTGGCTCTTCAGTATATATATATATATATATATATATATATATATATATATATATTTAATAGCAGCTCCTGTACATATTACACACTGCTTCAAAACAAAAGATAATCCCTTCATTAATTAAAATCTTTATAAGGTTTAAATATATATGGTTCATTTTTAACAAATTTTGGACTTCAGCGAAGGATCAAGTCGAAAAATCAGGTCTCTTGAGCACGTGTGCAAACACCGATAAGTGGGGATTGGATGTATTCTTGAAAATTGGATGAGAACGTCAGGTGTTCGGCTGACGTAACTCACACTATCATCACGGCACCTAAAGAAATCATATAGGGACTCTGTTCTTGGAACATGGCAAGATACAAACTGGATGATAAAAGACAAATTATGATATCCTGAGGTATTTATTTTTTGTTGCAAGTATTTTAATTTAGTAAACGTACTGTTTATTTCTTAAAATGTTAACACCTCTCATTTGTTTACTCCAACATATTAATTTAGGGCGTATCAAAAGAGTTTATTTAGCGCATATTTAGTCCGCGCAGAGGTTGGAAAGAATACTTAGGGCTACTAAAGAAGCATTATTTAGGACGTATCAAAACTTATTTACTGTTGTGCATAGGCCGAAATGCATATTTACGGGCGATCGTATTGGGGCATAGTGGCTGTTGTGCAACCCAAAACGTAGCGCAACCCAAAGTTGTCTCAAAACGTGTTAAGCGACCGCTCAGCAGACTAAGACGTGTTTAGGTGCTTATTTAGGACATATTAGGCCCGCTTCAATGACGGGGCGCAGTAACTCATGTACTCGCCCGGCAATCAACTATGTCTTTTAGAAAAATTGAATGAATAAATTCAATTATTCAATTCTTTAAAACCCGGACAAATTTTGGCACATTTCTTAGTATAAAATAAAAATATTTAATATATATTAAAACATTAAAAAGCATTTAAATTTTTATGTTTATAAAATTAATAGAATTATAAAATTTTGAAAGCTCGATTAACAAAATAGTTATACATTTAGAGATAATAACTCTTTAATTTCATATGGGTGATTTATATAGCCAGCATTGTAAACTAAAAGATTATATTTGTGTTTATAAATATAAAAATAAGCAGGTTAACATTGTAAAATAATTACGTTTCATATTCAATATTTTTATCTTAATGATATCTTCAGTTACACCATTTTAAACAATTCATGATTTTTTTTTTAATAATGTTTAAAACTTCAGTTTTAGGCAATACATATCAGTTAACTAAGTTTTTAGTAACAAATATCCTTTAGTTTCTTTTATAGGATATATGGATAATGTGTTTAAAATTAGATTTTACATTTGAATAGCTTGCAAAAATTTTGTCAGACTATTGTTTTTACGGAAAAAAATGCTTTTCTTTGAAACAATTATTTCTCAAGATTTGCTATAGACAGTGCTCAGAGAATGACGAACTTAGAATCAGCATCAAATTCCAGAGGAGTGTATTGTCTTCACTAAGGATTTCCACTTCGATTATTTTTACATTTACTGCTCTAAACTCACAATTTTACTTGAAACAGCTATGTATCATGATTTTCTATAAATAAAGCTTAGATGATAATTTATATGAATTCAATATTAAATTCTAGAGGTGGTAAAAGGTTCACCAAAACGTTCTTTTTTTTTTTTTTTTGCACCCCCTGTTCAAAAACTTTTCAACAAGGATTAGATATAGATAGACGGCTTAAGGGATGATAGAGCTTAAGAACATGAATTCTAAGCTCTATCTTAAGGATCTGATGCTGAATTCATATCCTTAAGATAAAGCTTAAGGAAATGAATTCAGCATTAAATTCTAGAGAGTTAAGTGGGAAGGGTTGACAAAGAACATTCATTTACGTTCTGAAAATTCCGTTTCCAGTTTCTCCGATAATTCGTAAGACTGTATGAAATAAGTATGCAAAAAAGAATGAAAATCCTTAATAATTCCGTCATAAATGAAGTGTCCACCATTCCTTACCATACTAAAATTTCTTCATCAATTCCTTGTATGAATATTTTTAGGTGAATTAAATATTTTTAGAAAGCATTTCTGTCAATCCGAGTCTAAAAAACTAATTTCAAATATTCTAAATTTTTGGTGAAATAATTTCTCATTTTCCGAAAATTTATACTTGTTTTTCGACGTAATATAATTTAAAATATGCCAATAGTGATAAACTATTACATTTCATATTTTGCGATTTTAACAGACCAAAATGTATAAACATTCTTGTTTAAACATGCTTCCCAGCTCTAATTTCCTCTGGCATAGCAAATAATGCTTTGTTTTAATTTGTATTCAGTAAAGTTCTTAGAAACATGCTAATGAATCTGGGAACATAATTTTCAACGCCATGTGCAATTTGCACAACCTCTTTATTCCTGAATATTACTTAATTAGCGAAATGCAGGATACTATTATTGGGCCTTTGCCAATTATCAGAGAGGTAGCCAAATAACATGGGTTTGGCGTTTCATCTATATAATAGATGTCGTCATTTTACCAGATAACTTAATTGTGAACCTCACATGAATATTGGCAGATATCACATCACCTGACCCTGGAATGCCCATAGCATGTACACATATCTCATTTTAAGCATAGATCTGTGGCAAAAGGGGCAATGGTCGGTGCCTTTAGTATATCTGGGAAAAGATTTACATGAATCATTATATTAATTTCTACAAACATAAATGTATCTTAATGTATCAAACATAAATTCATTTTATCAAAGTATAAAAGAACTAGTATTTGCACCTATCATAAACAGTGAAACTGATACTATTAAAATATTTAGTTGCACCGTTATTTTAATAATTTTTATTTTGTTTAACAGTGTTTGGCACTCAGCATCTAAAATAGTTGTCTTAATCGAAAATTAACACAATTAGGTTCTGCCCTATGATCTGTGATGTGTGTGTGCAAAGTTTCAGCCTTTAAGCTTGTTTAAATGCGTTAAACATTTATTATATAGATTGGCGTTTCCAACGAATGATTATGCTTATAAAATAAAATAAACATGATTTTATGGCCAGATCAGCGTTTTACTACTGAACTATCCGGGCTCAGAAGGGAACTTCGCTTCGCCTTTCTCTTGATTTCATATTGAAACTTATTGGTATCCAAAGATCAAGATCATTTTCCCCTCCATCACGCTGTAGCTCATATTTTACTTCCCTAGCTAAAGGTGTTGCTTTTCGTGTCGAAAACACTTTTCGGTCAAATTGAAAAGGTATACGCTTTGAAAGGTAACTTTTTGAAAAATAAACGTTTTTTAGCTTTCCCATTTTTTTTCTCGCCTGTGGTTCTGTCAGTCGTTCGGACGCCAAATTGGGGTAATTTCGTTTTCTCCAAAACAACTCAACCAAATGATGTTAAATTTTGTACGAAGACTGGCTGCTACCAGAAACAAAAACAACGTGATGATTTTTATATTTATGTACGAGTTGTGAGCAATATGAGCAAATTTTTTCATGACGTTACAATATTTCAAAAACTCCTCTAACTACTAAAACCACATTTTCCACATTTACTGCCTGTTATGTTTCTAGAAACATTGTCGAGATTTTGGTTCAAAATATTGCCTCATATCGTGCGAGTTGTGAAGCATGTACATTTTGTATTATGAATGTTCGTAATCCATTTTTTTCCAAAACTACGCAACCTATCAAAACTAAATTTTGCACGGGCTACAAAAGGACTATAAAAGCAACTTCACGACATGTATTTTAATTTTTCCTTATTGCACGAAGAATGTTTTATATTTTATTTTAATTCTTCTTAAAGTACTCAACTAAATTTTACCAAATTTTTAATACAAATAGGGTATCATATAATTGTGATTACCTCAGTAGTGTTTTATAGACGTGAGTATTACTTGGGTAAAGAGAGAAAAACTGATTACAGAATAACAGAGTATTTTTACATTTCAACTGTATTCATAGCAAATTCTAAGATATAAATATCGTAGGAAAATTGAAAGTTTTTCAACATTAAGTAGGAGAAGAACCGAAAGTGGAAATCCTTAGTAATTTCACCTTCGCCTGTCTGGAATTTGGGGCTGAATCCATATTAGTCATTAGCTAAGTTATATCTATAACCAATATTGAAAAACAGATGTTTCAAGAAAAATATTTGAACCGAAAATGAAAATTATTAACAAACCACAGTACCTTCTTCAGCATTTGATGATGAATACATATCAATTATCACCTAATCCCTAGTTATAGATAATCTTCAGAAATTGATGTTTCAAGTAAATCGAAAATGTTTTAAACGGAAATGGAAAAAACTGGAAGCGGGAATTCTCAATAAATCCAAATTAGAATTTGATGTAGAATCTGTATCATCAAGCTCCATAGGATCATTTGGATGCATATCATCAGGCTCCACAGTATTATTTGGATCCACGACGGTGCTCTATAGGATGATTTGGATCCATAACATCAGACATTCATATCATCAATCATCATTTAGGCTCTATCTATAGCACACCCTCAGAAATAAATATTTCAAAATATTTTTTGTAAAAATTGCAGTAATAGCAAAATTCAGTCCCCAATAACACAGATAATCCAAGCATTTCATCATACACTTAGCAAAATTTAGCGCCAGTAATAACTTTCTTACTTCAATAAATTTAAATAAACTTAAAAATGGAATTTAAAATGTAATAACACCGATAACTCAAATATCATAATTTAATACATACTTTATCAAATTGACTAAATAAAACAGTTTTAACGCACAATCCCATTTTCCTTATTCACATGTCTTTAAAATACTAAATGCATCTAATTTTTTTGACATTTTTTCTTAGCACGACTGCTGAAACTGAACACATTTTAAAAGCAGCAGACTTAAATGCTCCATGAAGAATACGCATTTCAGAGCTATTTGATTATAAAATCGAAGAAAACGATATCGTCATCTCCATGCCGTTTTGTTACTTCGTTTTTAGTTTCAGAACCCCATTTTTCATTCGCAAAATGTCCTTGATGCGACAACTCCATAACAGCTGCCTCATGAATTGTTCACTTAGCTCTTATTCTATTTCGTTCAGTTAGTATTATAATAGGAATAGTCAATTCATTTTAATATGTGATTGACATCGTAAAATGAATTTAATGTAGTCTTATGTGAGTATAAATTCTATGCAAATATTTTATTTAAGTAACATTTATCATATTTCATTACATTCTATTACTTATTTTTGCTATCCCTACAATGCATAGTAAATGTAAATGGATAGTCTTGAATGGTGTTTAAAATCCGAATCTCCTACATTCATGGTTATGTTTGTTTTGAGCACTGAATACGAATTATCCATTTTTGCATTGCTTAAAATGTCAAAAAGTAGATTTTTATGTACATTGTTTTTAATTTAAAATCGAATGACATCAAGGGTGTGGATATAAAAAATATATTTCATAAATATGGAAACAAAGACATGGGGGACAATTTTTGTATTAAGTTAAATAAAATAGATTTCCTACATTTAATTAATACGTTTCAGCTGCGTTGTGATTAAGAAAAACAACCAACAGTGAACCACCTTCTAAATTCCTGGATGTTTGCAGATGCTATCTAGAAATTGCTGAAAGACGAAACGTTATTTTGTGACGTTACCACTACTATTATCGCAGTGGTCGAATTGTCTGTTTTCTGCTGAATATTAAAGTATTTCTGAGCTAAATTTCTATGTGTCGCAGTGGAATAAGCTCTGCCTGCCGAACTATGGTGAAGTCGGTTGACTATACCTTTAGGAGTTGCTTGCTGAGCGGTGGTAGCTGATAACCGGAAGTAATTAAGCGGTGATTTCTCAGTGATTAACAAGGATTTGTAAGGATTAACAATGTATATTCTTGACTTCTTATTTTTCAAGCAGTGTCTACCCCGGGGAAATAAGAGTCTAAATTTAAATAGAAGCAGCGCAGATTGCGACGGAAAGTGAAGCTGGTCACCAGGTTATAAAAATGCGAGATGGTACGAGTTGGGACTTGGAGCGCGGCGTGTGTGAATGCAGACGCGGTAGAAAGGGTGGACCATGTATATTGTACATTCTGATTTATTATTTTAAAATTACGTTATTGGAGTTTCTTTTATGATTTCTATAGTTAAGAATTATTTTAATCAAAAGATGCCTGCGTGTTCATTCCGATACCTTTACAAAGTCATCAAGTTGGTGATACTGTATTAAATGTATCGTCAAATTTAATATAATTTGTGTATTATAAGCGTTTTTATTCGCTTTTGAATGTATAAGATAGATAGATAGATATATATAATAAAAATGTTGTAGTTAAATTATATGACCATAGTCAAATTATATAACCTATTTTAAAATGTATTGTGATATATAATTATGCTTCCATTTTTAGGAGTACGAAAACAAAAACAGAACGATGGATGCTGTGGCTTTTATTCAGCATGATTTGTTCAGGGTTTGCTCTTTTAGCCAAAGAGCAAGGGATCACCGTCCTACCAGTTTGCATTGCTTGGAGGATTCTGCAGCTGATCGGAAACTCGAGGTTAGTAGATTAGAACACAATACATTTGTTTTATGACTTCACTATCGTGTAATTTTGTGTGTATTTTAGTTATACAAGAAGTCATACATAAAGTCTTTATCATTTCCAAAATTAATGGCCACTTGAATCCGTTTGGTATTATTTGACGAATATAATTTTATGGCAACTGAATCCCAGATTTAAAAACTTGATTTTAGAGGATTATTCCCTAATTCTTTTTAAGATTAAAAATAGTGCAGACGATTTCAAAAGCAGTATTACTTTATAATTTTTTGTCAATCTATAATAAAAAAACAGCATGCTACAAAATCATTTGTTTGTATTGGTATAGTCCTCATATATACTTTGCTCTTAAGTACTTTTTGTTAGTGCAGCTAGTGAAATTAGAGCCAAGGCCGTTAAAAATGATTTCTGGCCAAGAAAGTCTCTATTCTACGACGCCCGACATATCTCGTGTTAGTATTTTCCGTCGTAGTGCAAACTTTCTTTGCGGAATTTTGCGATAGATAGTTTAATTTAGCAGTTGTAAGCACAGAATTTCATCAAATGTGCGTACGAACGAATGCAACTGAGTAAAAAGGATCCCGTAGCTTCCACAATTAATTCATGTTGAGTTTATCGCAATGATTCCCAAAATAACGCAGATGATCTAAAAATCTGAAAATATCAACAATTTCAGTCATCTTATATCCTAAGGGCAAATAGAATAATACTGCTCATTCATAAAACTTATTTTTATATCAATTTATTTATTATTTAAACCAAAATGCACAAATTCATTTAAAATCGTCTGCAGTATAAACCAATTGGATTTTAATTCCATTGCTAATTCCATTGCTCCTAGCAAGATGATATAATTTTTTTCAAATAAATTTTCGGAAAAAATCGTCTGCTTAACGCCATTATGGAAAGTTCAATTTTGTGTTTTTGTTAATATTTCGACAATCTGTGGTACTAGAAACTCGACACTAGAAGGAAATTACTCAGAGTGAAGTAGCCATTAATCATAGCAAATTTGAAAGAAATCTTTTAAAAACTTTGGATTTGTGCAAGGAATAGACGAACAAACAAAGGTACTTTTAATTTTATATATAATAGATGAATGTCTGCACATAGATGTCTAAATTAGAAAGAAGCAATGGTAAAAAAAGTATTAGGGACCGTTAAAACATAACATTAAAACATAATTAAATGCTCATAATTAAATCTTTTAATTAGTTAATTACATTCTTATGGTTAATGTGAGACTTTTACCGTGTGTATTTTAAACGTGCATTATTCTGTGAAATCAAAATTTGGAATTTTGCCATCAGAGCATTTTTCATTCATTTAAATTAATTTCCAAAAATATTTAAGAAAATTATATTAAATATATATATATATAAAACATGTTGAGGTATTATAAATGCGAAGGTATTTTATATGGCTATAAAATGTTTCTTTTGCTTAGTCATTAAAACCTAGTGTTTACAATAAAACTGCGATTAATACCTATGGTGAGGCAAAATTTACATAAATACAAAACGTCTACTTACCCATAGTGTCCCCCAGTTGACTCTGAAAATAGTATAGTGGGATTTGAAAAGATTAAATTGCATTGCGTATATACTAGAACTAGTCGATTTGTAGCCACTAACACATCTACTTAAACACAGAAATTATTAAACATTAACAATAATAATACAAATACACTACACTTAAACGTACCAAGCTTGACCTCGGGGATGTACGGGATTATTACGATAATTGCTACTTTAATTCATTAATTAAAATTCAACTTGGTGCAGTAAGGGAAATTTCCCAAAGCTTAAATTTACACTGATATACTTAGAATTACATCAATATATAATTATACATTACATCACAATAGGAACTTAAAGAACACGATACCTCCAACACAGATGAAATGGCTGGTAATTCCAAAAATAGATAATTCCAGTCATTTTGAAGCGGGCTTGAGTAGGTGATAGCACACAGTTCACAGGGAAATATGGATTTAGGAGATTTCACTGAATCTTTATTTCTTCACTAATTGGGGACCACTGCCGTCGTACTCTCCACCGCACAATTGCTGGTTGGCCCAGTGATTCTCGGAAGTCCGGGAACTACGTGCAGACCGATGAGGTTCGGTCGTTTCCCAAGCAAACTTCGCAGTTTTTTGCCTCACACATACCACACCGATGACGGTTTACGCATTTAGATGACGTGTGTTGTACGCTGCATAGGTGCCCAAGATTGATGTCCAGTAAACATGCTGTCCATGTATACTCGTCCGTGAGGTGAGATAGACACTGATCTGTCGATTACCGTCCTTGCAGTTCACACACTTGTCACGGCTTAAATACAAGTTAAAAAGTCCAAAGGGGTAGCCCATACCACACCGCCTATTTTCAGAGCTGTGTGGTACTGCGTGGCAAAAGGGGCGAAGTCCTCACTGCGCCGTTGATAGCCACTGCCCAATGATGATGCATAACTCGGTCTGGTTCCACCTTAGCTCGATTTGGCATAGAGCGACCATAACTATTAACTTGCTGAATGTTCGCGCCTGGGTACGAGCTACACTTAAGTACACATACTCGCAGCAGGGTACAAAGATCGGCTCCTTACTATATGCATAGGGCTGTCGCTAGAGAGAGTGCCAGCGGATACAGGTGTTAAAAATGCGTCAAAATGCATTTCGGATCGGGCTTCGAAAAAAATGCCCATACACTTGGAGACCTTCTGTAACGAGATCACAATGGAGATTAATTTTACATTTTAAAGTCGAGTCCCTTCAGATTTTGAAGATGAAGGGGCAAAATAGGGAATAAAGTTTTCTTGTCCTCTCATTCGTTCCATAACTTATGTGTGAGAAATGGGTGGTTCTAATTCCGACCAAATTATTGGATTGCGTAGTGACGTTCATTTTCTATGCGTCTCAATAGAAATTGATGACCAAAGGGCTTCCCACAGCCGGGAGGTCTCGTCCGGGATCCGGTGCGAGCTAACACTTGACATGGTCTATAATTTTCGAGAGATTTGTAGTTTTAAATTTTTACATTTACTACAACATCTATTTTTACGAAATTTACAACTTCTGTCTTGTGTAATGCAAACAAACCATGACGCCGAATTGTCCCATCTCGCGCGTGAGGAGGCATCGTGTAGCAATAACTTACTATACATATAGTCTACATTGAGTAATTACTACTCCCCCCTTTCATTCCTGGGGCTAACCAGAGGCATAAACAGTATTTACATTCTGTGCAAATAAATGTTATATTTCATAACAATACCTGTGAAAACTGTAAATTTTTAACGGAATTTATTATGGTTAGCGTTACAATTAAAGGTAATTTATTTTCCTTCATAATGATTATATACAATGCTGGTACATTTCTTTTAAAATAAGCTATTAATAGTTTTAGTACTTGAATGATTCTCGATACATATTTTAGAAATATCATTCACTGCACATGTAGAAAACGGAATATATTAATATAATTCAGCCCTCGTCCACAAAATTATGATCAGAAACTTATATTTCATTAAAAAACAAATAACAGCTTAAGGAATAGTGAATGTTGTGCTGAGATTTAAACAAAAAAACTAACAAACATGAAAATCTGCACTCTACGGCAATATTTACAAAATACAACTTCAGCTGACACGTATATTGCTTTCCAACTGTCAATCTCGTGATTGGCCGATTTCTATCAAATTTTCCTAAGTTATCGACTATTTTTTCTTAGCATACGCTGCTTTTACGTTATCACTTACGAGAGTACCAGATTGTTTCACCTGGATACCGATTTGGGGGAGCACGCTTCCTCTCTCATAACCCCTTCTAACCTGTGATTGAAAAATACGACTCGTAGCGTTCATCTGAATCTGCCGGCTAATCTGATCATTCTGTGGATCATCTTCCTCAGAGACGAAAATAACATACAACAAGAAAGATCAATCATGCTTAAAGCATTGATTATGAAACACTTTCCAACTTCAATGCAATTTTATTTAAAAAAGTTGAAAATGCAATACATTCCTCGGTAATATTTTAAAACTTATCACAATACTACATTGATTTATTATATTTGAAAACTTAAACCTTCATTGAAAAAATGAACATTTTTCAAATGACGGCATTGAAATATAAATTGCCTGGTTTAAATATTTCTAAAATGCCATACATTCCACGGTAATATTTTTAAAACTCTCATAATACTACGATAACTTATTATATTTGAAAACTTCATCGAAAACAACTGAAATAAATTCAAATGACGTCATAGTAAAAATAACACGCCTGGATCTCTCTATAAAAGCAGGATTTCATTCATAACTTTCTCCCATTCATTTCATTCATCACAATTCTATAATAATTTATTTTATTTAAAAATTAAGACCATGGAGCTACAATTCATAAACTCTATGCTTAAAACTTCATCGAAAAAATCGTCCTTCTGTTTATAAAATCAATTAATATTTCATTCATATCAGCCATGCAGACTCCAT
Source organism: Amaurobius ferox (assembly GCA_951213105.1). Lineage (NCBI taxonomy): Eukaryota > Metazoa > Arthropoda > Arachnida > Araneae > Amaurobiidae > Amaurobius > Amaurobius ferox. The sequence goes on along the minus strand of OX578133.1, from coordinate 71,026,829 downwards.
GGACTGAATTATTTTGTGTTAAAGAAATACAGTAATTCTTATACAACTCATTCTACATATTTTGCTGTTTACATTTTACATAGGTGAAAAATAGGCTTAGTTGTAGAAATAATCAAATTTAGATGAGCATTTAATCTCAAATATATTGTCATTGTGTTGTTTTAGTATGTAGATGCACAGAATTTAAGCAAAAAAAAAGTAGTTTTAGGACGGATACAACACTCAATATGAATTAAAAAGAACTTTAAAAAATCACGATTTTGAAACAAGATGGATGCCATATATCATTTTGAAGTGGGTCATGTGATCGTTTCATATAAGATGTGTAATTATTATTTTAATTTTTATTTAAAAAAACTACTGAATATATTTCGCTGAATTTTTTTTTACATATTTTATGGAACAATTTGACTCTTACCTAAAATTTCGAAGTAATTTGTGAATTTTAAATCCGCTTAAAAAATGTTTGAAAAATTAGGTCCCATAGGGCTCAATGTATTTCATTTTTTCAACCCGGGTTCAATCCAAAACTAATTGGGTGATATTATTCATTTATATTCCCATAGGTCCTACAGACCGTCTGAACAACATACTAAAATTTCATTTTGATTAAGTCATTTTTATGGCAGTTATCGTGCTAACGGGCAGACAGACAGACAGACAGACAGACAGAATGAACAAAGTCATAAACATTTTTCAACTTTGTTGTAAAGTGTTAAAAATGCGAATCGCATTAGCCATTTGTCTGTTTGTTTGTCTGACCATCTGCCACTCAGGACTAAGGCTCCTAAATGTACAGGCTGACGCAACCACCATTTTGATTCCATCCGGTTCAGTCAGTCATAGCATCTGACTGTGCTATTTCAACAGTGCGCGCATGTTCCATAGCTGATACTTGATAAGCAATTTAGCTGTAAGATATGTGCTTCTGCTTTCAAGAAGTTGTACCTATTATTTGAGAAAGTACTCTTTGATTTTCTGGAGATCCCGAGAAAATAATGAAAAAGCAAACTCTTTTCGCAATATATTTCGCAATATATTTCTGGGTGCCCCCTCCTCCCCTTGCGGCCCGCCGTTGCCTAGTCTATGTGAAATTGGCCCGCACGTGTTAAAAGGTTGTGCACCCCTGCTCTAATCTTTACTAGGCTGTCTTTCGGGACCCATGAAAATTCATGAAAGTTGTTCAAAACTCAAAATATTAAGTATCATATAGTTTACGCACGCGAAAACCTAGTAACTTGTACAATGGTACAAAATATATCAAACAATTAAAAAATTCCTTTTGGTACGCGAAATTTTTTAAATTAAATTTTCTTCATAGACTTAACGTCACAAAACTTATGACCTCAGATATCTCTTTACATCGATTGAAATTTAAAGCCAGGGCTTCGTCATGACCTAAAACAGTATTAGTTCAAGCTGTGTGCAAAGTTTTATTCGAATCGGTTGAGTTTTACTATGTCAACGAAAATTTCCCACACAATTATATTTGATTCGGTGTTAAGGAAGCTACCTTTAAAATTCAGTTCGTCAAATATTATTTTACCTCAACATAAAAATGTGTAATTATATACGGAATTTCATGGGTTAAACATATGAGAATGATTTTTCTTTAGCGAAAACCTCATACGCGATCTAGTCATTTACAAACATCAATTTCCATTTTGGGAGTAATCGATAATAATGAAGTGAAACTAAGTAATTTTAATTTGTAGTGTAATTAATGTTTTCCAGTGGTATTTAAACAGGAAAAAGAAGTCAAATATTTCAAGATAAGAACACAGCCGGAAAGAACCCCCCCCCACATCTTTATTCAATGCAGTTCATTTAGAACTCTCTAAATAAGGAAATTGGGAACAATTATTGGAAAATCTGTATATTGATTTGTACATTGAAAATGACAGCTAATTAAGAACAATGAACGCCCGAAAATTACCAGCTATTTCTTTTCTTCCGCTAATAACGCAAAATGCAGTAAGTCAATAACAATGAAAAGATTGATCCGAACCGCTGACTTCCGCAATATTACATGTTCAGGAAAGCCTTCGGTATGTAATGTGAGGAGATATTTGATAACCCTTAGATAATCAACTTCATTTAATGCATTTAGCAACTTTTGTATTCATTAAATCGTGAGTAATAATTAAAGCACTTATAATTGTAGCCATGAGCAGCAAATGTTTGTTGCGACTGCAGAAAAATGTTTCTGTCAGACTTTGTGTAGAATATTATCAACTTACGTCGAAAATGTTGCTTTTTACTTAACAATTTAGAATACTCGAAAAGTGCATTTTTATGCAAAACTATTTGAATACCTGTTAATTGTGGCAATTAAAATAAGTTTGTTTGGTAATATATTTGGGTGATTACGATATAAAGTTTTAGTAACTAATGTGTTAACGAATTATATTGCAGTTAATAACGGATTTTGTGCTTTTTTAATTTAAATTGCATAATAGTTTTCAAAAATAAACCTAACGAGGAGAGTTAATAATGAACGTAATTAGTGAAACTTTGGGAAATATGTTTAAAAATGCAACTTTGATCATAAAAGTCATATTTTTTTTAAGTTTGAATTCATGTTTGAAATTATATTCAAGAAAATTAATTAAGCATTTGCATAGTCTTATTATTTGCAGTGATTTGAAAGCATAAAATACATTATTCATCGCTATAATATATATTTATAATTAAGCTTAGAAAGCTTATAACTTACAGATAACATACTGTATTTTTGCTACTACCAAAAAATACTGGAAATCTTCCCGTAATATATAGTTTAGTAAAAGATACAAAAAATCCAGCGGTAAATTAATGCAAATATGGAATTCACTTATTTGCAAAGTTTATTTATATTCTGAAATTAAGATTCTCGGAAATTTGGAAATCTCATCTTGAAGCCAATGATCTGTGAAAGATTTTACTTAGATATTCTGCTAGGATGGACAATGAATTTTGCTTTTCCAATAATTGCTCCTTCCAACTTTTCACGCACTTTTTCAAATGAATGGATGGGCGAACGCACGCATATGTTGTTTAATAAATCTATGCCTTCTGCAAGATATTGCCCTTTAGGTTGGCCATTAAAAAGTAAATGGGATTTATTGTATCGAAAGACTGTCTAATGGTTTTGTTTTGAATATAGCTCTGTTGGGTATTGCATCATTATATTTCAAGCTGAGAGTGCAAACCGTTTTATTTACAAAGATTATTTATTTAAGCACACATTTTCTTATATAATATTGTGCAAATAGTTACAGAAATATATTGGAAACAAACTTGTGGAAATAAAAGCCAAGCACTTCAGCTCTATAAAACTGCCAGCCATAAAAATGATTAAGATGAAATAAGATTTACAAAAAGGGTCAACCATAAAAATATTTGAGATGAAATCATCTTTACAAAAAGAATCAGCCATAAAAAAAGATATAGATGAAGAAATGCCACCACGTTTATTGAACTTCATTAAAGTGAAAAGTATGGAGATGTAAAGTTATTACATGCATTTTGTAATAAAATTGTAAAATTTACCTATTTGATGCAAAGCAGTTTCCTGACGCAATGCACTTAGATGAATTGAAAGGAGTTGGGATGATAGCGTATATATTACATTCCTACAAATGGGTATTATGTAAATTAAAAGCTGTTTAGTGATATCTGCTTAATGTGATACCTTGGGTAAATTTGATCGTGTGGCAATGGACCCTGTTTGATGGACTACTTAGGTATATGGACAATATTTTTATAAATAACATATTTTTCATATAGGGCACCGTATAAAAAGTTACATTTTATGAAGTTACTAACATAAAAGTTACATTTTATATTAACACTTTATACTAAGCATGTAGCATGCTCGAACTTTACATATGATCATTATCACCTTTAATTAAAGCATTTTCTAAATTGAAATATATGTTTGTGAGCAATATATCAAAATATATAAATATATATATATATATATATATATATATATAAATATATATATATATATATATATATATATATATATATATATTTATATATATATATATATATGTATATATATATATATATATATATATATATATATATTTATATATATATATATATATATATATATATATATATATATATATATATATATATATATATATATATATATATATATATATATATATATATAATATATATATATATATATATATAATATATATATATATATATATATATATATATATATATATATAATATATATATATATATATATATATATATATATAAATATATATATATATATATAT